>PVLC010000893.1:137412-169937 GCA_004027655.1 Graphiurus murinus | reverse complement strand
TCTTCCGATCTTAAAGTCAGGTATTGTGATGCCTCCTGCATGATTTTTATTGCTAAGAACTACTTTGGCTATCCTGGGCTTTTTGTTTTTCCAGATGAATTTAAGGACTGATTTTTTTATGTCTGTGAGGAGCGTCCTTGGCAATTTCATGGGTATTGCATTGAATTCGTAGATGAGTTTTGGGAGGATGGCCAAAAAAAATCATCAAAATTGATGATATTTATTCTGCCTATCCAAGAGCATGGTAGATCCTTCCATCTTCTAAGGTCTTCATCGACTTCTTTCTTCAGCTTTCTGCAATTTTCCTTATAGAGGTCTTTAATCTCCTTGGTTAGGTTTATTCCTAAGTATTTTATTTTTCGGGGTGCTATTGTGAGTGGAATTGCTTTCTGGATTTCTTTTTTGGTTGATTTATGGTTGGTATATAGAAAGGCTTCTGATTTTTTAAGATTGATTTTGTATCCGGACACCTTACTGAATTTGTTGATAAGTTCTGTGAGTTTTTTGGTTGAGTTTGTTGGGTCTTCTAAGTATAGTATCATGTCATCTGCAAAAAGGGATAGTTTTAGTTCTTCTTTCCCTATTTTTACCCCTTTGATTTCCTTCTCTGCCTTATTGCTCTGGGTAGAGTCTTGAGTACTATATTAAACAGAAGAAGTGATAATGGACATCCTTGTCTTGTTCCTGTCTTTAGTGGGAACTCTTGCAGTTTTTCTCCATTTAATATGATACTGCTGTAGGCCTATTGTATATTGCCTCTATGATTTTGAGGTATGTTCCTTCTATTCCAATTCTCTGTAGTGCTTTTAGCATGAATGAGTGTTGGATCTTGTCAAATGCTTTTTCAGCATCAGTTGAGATGATCATGTGATTATTGTCTTTGAGTCTGTTTATGTGGTGAATTACATGTGTTGTTTTTCGAATGTTGAACCAGCCTTGCATCCCTGGGATGAACCTGACTTGGTCATGGTGGATAATTTTCTTGATGTGGTTTTGAATGTGTGTTGCTAGTATCTTGTTTAGGAGTTTTGCATCTAAATTCATCAATGATATAGGCCTATAGTTTTCTTTTCTTGAGCTGTCTTTATTTGGTTTTGGTATTAGTGTGATGTTTTTATTTTCATTCATATATTGTAAGCATACATCTTTGTTAGGTACAAATTGATAACGATATATGTGCTCAAAATTCTCATTTGACTGTTTCCCAAATTCCCACCCCACTCCCTCACCCTCCCTCCCTCTCAAGATCAGTTTAGTGAGTAACCTTGCTATACATTAGTGTGCCCCACCCCCCCGTCCAACCCCTTTGGTTAAATCTACTTCTTTACTTTCGAGGGTCTCTACTTTTTCATCTGGAGACCCTCATGCCCCATCTTCTCCCTAGCATCCGCATATTAGGGAGAACATATGCTTCTTTACTCTTTGTGACTGGCTAAACTCACTTAACATAATGTTTTCCAGTTGCATCTATGGAATATGTACACAATGGAATTTTACTCAGCTATAAAGAAGAACAAAATCATGTTATTTGCAGGGAAATGGGTGCAACTGGAAATAATGTCCATTCTTAATGGACAAATCTCAAGACAATAAAGAACTGCAAGTAATTCTTAGACTCCACTCAGGAGGATTACTGTTAGTGTTGTCTGAGCACTGGAAAATATGTATATTGAAGGATAAAGCACTTAAATAAATTTACTGTTATTAGAAACCAAAGTCTAACTATAAAGAAAAACCTAGAAATACAAAATCAGAAAGTAGGAAAAAAACACAGTAATAATAAATTTGAAATGCAAATAGCAATATGAATTAAAGTTTGCTAAAAATATGCTTTCCAGTTCTGCACCCAGAAAAGAACTAAAAGATGAGACACCATGGCTGCGCTCAACAAGTATAAAGGTCCGGTCTCTTCACCTGAATTTTTAAATATTTAAGACCACTGAGAGAAACAGTTTTCCCTGCTAAACCAATGAGTGCATTTTTTATTTGTTGCCACCTGAACTCAAAATCAACCATGGTAGAATAAAATGTAAACTCAGTATTTCAAATTAACCTTGTCATTTTTTAATGTGTTGTGCTAGAACTCCTCTCCGCTCTGTTAGGATAAAATACAAACATGAGGATGGCCATTATACGGAAAAATAAAGAAGTGAGATGGAGTTCCAGTCCATTCCCTGTCTTTCTGTGCTACAGGCTGGAAGCCCATCAACAACTAGTGTCTTCCACTGGTGTCTGTGTTATCTGTCCACTCTGCAGAATATCCCAGGCTGGGAAGTCATAGAAGAGTACCAAATTCCATTCCTGTCCAGAATCTGTCTAGATCACCAGGTAGCTTTGTTTTGAATAATGACTTAGCTAGCTCCTGAGTTTCTTGTCTTTTGAGATATTCATGTGGTTATAGAAATGGAGACCATACACATACTGTCCTCTGTCCTTGCCCTAGTGGTAGACATAGAATTAAAGACTTCACAGAAATACAACATCTATAGTTTTACAACACCAACAGGAAAGACCAAGGTTTGTACTTTGTTTTTTAAGAGGTAGATTCCCGGCAGGGAAGCAATGCTGCTGCCCTTATCTTCAAGGAGGGGCAAACAAAACAGAGAATAGGTATGCTATAACCTGTGATATGAGCAGGTTAGCTGTCTGACAAAAAGAATTACTAACTCTCTCAAAACTATTTTTCTTGGTCAATATGAAAGTTCATTTGAAAATTTGAGGGTAAACCCGATGCTTTTAGTTTATTTCCCGTCTGAATATTTTCATGTACAGATACTAGGAAAAGTGGGTAGTTTAAAATGTTCTTTGAGAATGTTAGTGGATTTCATTTAATGATAACTACAATTGATTTCATGAAAATCAAAGAAGAGCATAGAGCATGCTGGTGGCTCAGTCTCCCATTTTCTTTGAGCCTCAGAGAACAGATAAACTGTGGAAGTAATCAATTTCCAAACAGAAATGTCTCTTAAAGTAGATTATCATTTACTTAGCATATGAAGCAGAAAATAACTCACTCTTTTAAAAAAAAATTGACCTAATTACAAGAATTATCATATGTGTAGCCTGACCTAGCTAACCCATACTTAACTTTCTTCAAAATTAAATGGCAATGGTTATAATATCTACTATATTCTGTTCCTGAAATAATTAAATACAAGACACCCAGCTTGTAGTAGAGAGAGTTCTTCAAATATAAGTTGTCCTGACATTAGTTTTGCAATGATCCCAAGTAGTATACATTATATTTACAATAGTAAAAACAGCATATGCCCCAGCATTTCTAAACATGGTGATGTTGTGGCATACATGGGGGTGCCCTCTGATGAGGACCAGACACCACAGATAACTCACTCTATTTCTGGGACTTGGCAATATCCTGGAACATGAAACACCAGATCTCAGGACAAGATTTTTGTACTTATCACTGACGTAGTACTTGATATATCATGACCTAATTCTTTAAAAGAGACTTTCCTTTAAATCTAACTCTCAAGTGTAGCTCACAAAGATAAGTGGAGCTAAAACACTTCACATGCAAATTCTATTAAAGGGTTTAACTTTTTATTTTTAATATTTAATATTTTTACTTTTTAAATTAAATTTACTTTAACCAATACATAAGAACATAAAGTTGTGTATATTGATGGGGTACCATGTGATAGTCCAAACATGTATACAGTCCATCCACCTATCTCACAAGGGTTTAGTGGAACCAGAGTTCTCAAAGGTCTGTTCCTCCACAGGCCTCATGTGCAGGCCTTGGGAGCTTACTGTTAACACACATCTCAGTCCCGCCCCAGATGCCATGCTGTGAATGTTTTTACAAGCCCTCCCAGGGGCTCTGATTCACTGGAAAGTTTGAGAAATACTAACCTGTACATTTTCCCCATCACAGGAGACCTGGAAGAGTTGGGCGGAGAGGTTGTTCAGCAGGGGGTCTAAGAGCTGAGTGAGGCTCCCACCAGCATAATCCTCAGTGCTCTGGATGTGCTCTGTGCCAAGATGTCTGGAGGACTGGCAACACACAGGAACTAGGCGTCTAGAAGGAGAATGTAGCCCTCCCTTTCCCCAACAACAGACACACACATACACACACATAAACACCTGTGTACACACATGTATGCACACATACACACACACATAGCTTCAGAAAGTGTGAGTTTGGCTAGAAAAGAACTCTACGAGTGAAATAATGAGGGTTGGTTAAGGTCATGGTACAAGCTGGGCATCAAATGAAGCTTTAAAATTGAGATAATCTTAAACACATCAAAATAATCATTATAAACAGAAATAAGTTTCAACTGAAAATCTCATGAGCCCAGGCTTGTGCTTACTCAGACAGTCTACCACTAGGGCTATGGTTCTCAATGGAGAGATATTGTCTCCTTTTGCAAGAATATTTGATGATGTCTGAGGACATGTTTGTTGTCATGGCAAGGGAGAGGATATGTGGAAACCCTACCCCGAGAACTGTCTGGCACAAAACAACAACAGCACTGAGACCAGGAGGCCCTAATCGAGGTGCACTTATGGCATAGTTATACACATTTTATTTTGCCATTTAACCTATGTCTATCTAGTCCTTTTAAATTACTTCATATTTCCATTTAAATTCTTAAATTCTGTGAATTTGATAGATGAATTTTTATAATGTCAATAAATATAATGCATATTTTCATTTCTTTACTGTGCAAATGGCCTGAATTCAAGGTCTCCTCCATTTTCCTCTTTTGTTTGCTCTTAGGGGTGAAGATACAACTTCAGAGGTGTTCCTCATGGTTCAGTTGACTAAGTTCAAAAAGAAAAGAGAGTGACAAAAGAAATACAGTTCGTATGCCCTTGACTTTTATCTCTTGCCTTTTTAGCTTCAACAATGACGGGATGGGGGTGAAATAGGATTCACTAAAAGCTGTTTTGTCCCTCCCTCTTCTCCATCACATAGATTGGCATGGGGCCCTGTTCGACTCCTGTAGCTTTCCACCACGTAACAATGAATTTTGCCTGGCACAGTTAGTCAATGCATACTTAAGGTATAATCTAAGATTTTGCTGGTAATTCATTTATACCGTGTCTATTAAATAGGCTTAAAGCTATCTTGGATTTAACTGGTAGGCTAATTCTTTATATGACTGGCCAGTGAATCACCATATGCTTGTTAAATAGGTTGAAACCTGTCACATCTACGTTATGACTACAGATGATGCTGTGTTTGCTGACTAGTAGCCAGAAAAAAATCATCACAGAACACCTTATAACAGGTCTCTCCCCAAATATCAGTTTGAGGTAAGGCATGTGGAGTCAAGACTTTCTTGGGAGATTATAAATGTAAGTATACATGAATTCTTTGTCTCATGGACCCTATCTTTTGCAACTATAAATGTGTGACTTTAACATGTTTGATGTCACTTCTTGCTGACTGGAACTGAAATCCAGTGACTTTGATTCTACAATTCCATTATAGATGTACAAGAGACGAGCATGGGCATTGCGCTCTAAGAGTATAATGATGCTATGTTGAACAGTGAAATTTCAATTTAAACACATAAAAAATTACATGGATTATTTTCTGCAGCCTAGAGTTATTCCCTCATTTGTGCATGTAACTTCAGGGTCCACTACTGATTCATTTATCTATGGTTGCTCCAAATAAATTCTGTAATTTTCTTTGTGGTTGACGAAATAAATACTTGTGTGTTATCTAGGAATCCCCCAAGACTCACAGGAAATGTATATCCATGCACAGTACAGAAAATATTATTTCCCTGAACATTTTCTCCTAGCAAAAAGATAGATTCTAATCATTAAGAGGCAGGCACTTAGGGAATGACATGTTGGGTAGTAGGGTTTCTTTTTTTCCTTTTTAAATATCATTTAGAAGTTTAGATAGTGTCTCTGTCTTGACTATGCAAAAGGTAATTATGCACTCATACTTTCTGTTGAAACGGTTGCCCAGCTACTGTATTTCAACTTCTTCTCTGGATTTTAGCAGAGCAAGTGTGCATTTGATGGATATTTTGTACTAGATTGGGGCTGAATAACTAGCACTTTAAAAATTTGCACTGAGAGTCATTTAAAAATACAGAGATATTGGATAACATTAAAATGTATTAGGATTTTCTAGTTACCTTTGTTATTTGATTCTATCTTAATCATCTGTGGTCAAATAAAATATGGTAGTTAATTATTTCTAGGTTTTTGAAACTTATATGGTTCATATTTTGGTAAAATAAAATAACCATAATAATTCACTTAAAAGAAAGTTTATTTTTCCACTGTTTGGCAGATAGTCACTGAAAGAAGTAAAGATAGTGGAAGACAGATAAACTTGTATATGTTATTCTATACATAAAAATATGTACATATTTGCATATTTAAATATAAATATATAAGGTATATTTATATATATTTAAATATATACATATATATTTTAAATAAATATACACTGGAAAAATATAGCCTCTTCAACAAATGGTGTTGGCAAAACTGGTTAACCATATGCAGGAAAATGTAGATAAACCCCACTTTCTCACCCTGCACAAGAGTCAACTCAAGGTGGATCAAAGACCTGGAAGTCAGGCCAGAGACCTTACAGCTACTTGAAGAGGACATAGGGCCAACACTACAACACATAGGCACAGGTACAAGCTGCTAGAGGCATACATGCACACAGCACTCACTTAACCCTTCCCCAATTCCCACCTCATTCTCTCCCCACTCCTTACTTCTCATGTTCAGCCTAGTGATTTACTTTGATATATTTGTGAATGCACGTCATGTGCATTAGAGTGTTTCCCTCTCCCCCCTCCCATCACCTTCAGTTAGTTGTTGTCTGGCATGTTTAGCACAAGACAACTATTATAGATCAAGAGCTGATGTCAGAGGAGGAGGCAACCTGAGTGGGTGGAGGAAAGGAGAACTTGGCATAAAAAGAGGCAACCCAGGTTGTAGGGTATGCCAGAAAGTTACCTGGGCAAGCTTAGGTTCCTCCAAACAAGACCATCTCTAAGAAAAGCCTGTTTTCTTGACCAATTCTTGGCTGGCTCCTTAGAGCCAAAGCATTGCAACCTTCTTTGTGAGAAGAGAGTGTTTGCATGCTTGAAGGTTTGAGCTGCACTACACTGGTTTGAATATGGTGACTGTTCTTTCTCCAGGAGTCTGAAGCTTGAGTAACTGAAGTCAATTTCACAGGTGTTATGTTCCTACATGGAGGAATCATTGTAAAATCCACAGACACAAATTTAGCAGCCTTGCAATGATGCTGGGGATTTTGCAGATCTGATCAGCTGTGCTGGTTGGGCTTACCTGGGTGCTTACACCTGGTCCAGACCTCACTAGGTTCCTACTTGGTGCCTTTTTCTTTGCTGATGCTACTCTTTGTGCTTTTCCTATCCTAAACCAGCTGTATAACAACTCCCAAATCCTGTGATGTGTGAGTCTTTCTAGTGAGTCATCGGTCCAAAGGTCCATGAGTGCTGATGTGGTTCTAATAAGGCTCTTGTTTTTGTTGTTTGTTTGTTTGTTTACATGAGTGGCAAAATAGCAAAATATTAGTATTCTGATGTGAATTAAAGAAACAGGAACAAATGCCAGGAAATGGCGGGTGGGAGTTACCAAACCAATACCCCCGGGGAGGTAAGAAGATTTGGGACTCATGCAGAGATGAGCTTGATGAAGAGGGGAACTACGTATGGGAGTAGGAGGGAAAGGCAGTGGTGGGAATTCCTGGAAATTCTTATGAATAAAAAAGAATGAGGGTGAAGCAGGTCATGTGGCTGGAAGAGAGAGGAGATTATAATTTGAACAAACTAGATTGTGAATAGACTAGGAAAATGTAATATTGAAGATCACAAAATGTCACTCTTTGGTGTTGTTCTTTATTATATTTCCTAGAGACATTCTGTATGAACTCCTTCTTTAGTTGCCCACCGGATCTCATCAGATATGTTCGTTATATTAACTTTTCTCTCTGACAAGTTTTAGGATTTCAAAGATTTCAGGTTATCATGACAAAAATAATCTAGCTTTCATCATCCTTTAGTTTCCATTAATGTTCCATAAGTACTTGCTTTAAATAATTCAGCTATTTGGCCATCAGACCAAGACAAGATACCAGTCACTTTTTTGTATTCCACTTGGCATTTTGTGATGTGTTTCCATGAGAGGAATGGTGTGTGGTAATTTTCATGCCATCCTGAGATTCCAATCAACTCAGTAGGTAGAGTAACATGAGATGAGAGGACTATACAATCTCTTGGGGAAATTTTTAAGTTAATAACAATTGTTCATGCCTCCAGCACAAATTATTGGCAGTAAACTGAACACTGGATTTGGAAAGGGGCGATTTCTAAAGATGATTTTTTTTATGCCAGATCACCAGCTACTTCTTCCCTGGCAGGAACTCATTGGCAGGAAAGCCAACATCTCACATCTCTCTGTGAGGCATGGAAATGAAATAATTGTAGTGAGACACAGAAGTTTCTACAAGATGTTTTAAATGTAAATCAGAATTTGTTGGAAGGTGATACAGTTGGCAAACTCCATGATTATTTTCAGTGTTAAAGAGATGGGGATGAAATCTCTTTGGAATCTATATTAATTATTTCCCATACAATAATTTCATGCTAAAGTGATGCAAACAAGCAGATATTGCCAAGGTTTTTTTGTGTGCGTCCTTGTTTGTTTGTTGTGATACTAGGTATTAAACCCAGGGGCATTCGACCTCTGAGCTACCCCCTAGCCCTAAGGTGCAGAGGGCCTCACTAAGTTGCTGAGGCTGGCCACAAACCTGCGATGCTCCTGTCTCATCCTCCCATGTACTGGGATTACAAGCCTACACCATCATACCTGGTGCCAAGTGAAATTTCTATATAATATACTCTTTGCCCTAAATAAATATATGTAAAAATAAGTATGCAAATCCTGCTTTCTGCTTATGATTTCTGCACTGGTAATATGCAAAAAAAAATCTAATAATGCCCATAATGCCTATTGAGAAATATGCAAAAAAAACACTGGTAATATGTAAAAAAATTCAAATCTAATAATGCCTATTAAGAAATATTTAGATAAGTCAACATTAAGAGTTAAGTAGGATTTTAACATTACTGAAATCATATGGTACACATGACTTTGAAATTTTCCTTTTCTTGGATAAAAAGAGGGACATGAAGATTGTAGGATATATTTCAGAGATGCACATATCTCCCTCCACAAATATACATCACATATTAGTCAATCCATTCCTGTGTTCTTGAATTTAAGATTTTCTCCCATTTTTACAATTTCAAATAGTACATTTAGTTCATGCATTCAGAAAACCAAATAATTCAAACATTTTAAAATGAAGTAATATAATTTAATAACAATTGACAATGTTTCTTTCCAATAAGACTATTTAAGCCACTGTTAACATAGTCTTATGAGGAGGGTTATTTCCTTGATAATTATGATTCTTACAAATAGGGACAGAAGACACACACCATCGTTTTTAAATATAAATGCCTTCCACTGTTGGTCAGAGGGCAGTGTTACCTGGCTTATGTGGGTGAGGTTTAGAAATTCTTATAAATCCTTTGACTTTCATGGTGAAATGGAAGCTAATAGTAAGATCTAGTACTCCTGCACTCTAGCCTCCCTGTCACTGAAAAGCTGTTTTCCTATCAGTGTTGTCTTACAGTTCTTAGTGATGCTTAAAAAGATGTAAATAATCACATCATTTTATCATGTTGGATGTAGTTGATATCTCTCTAAATTTTATCCAGATTATAAAGTAGATGCTGTGTACAGGGTAATTCCTTTCCAAGTAGCAAACATTTCTATGGGCTGCTTTTGTTTCTCTTTCTCTTATTATTTCCCATTTGTTGTATTCTCTTGGCCTTGTGATGCCATTTTCCCATTGGGTTACCTTTTCATAGAGTTTTAGCTGGTGCTAGAATTTACTGTTCAATATCATTAAATGATCAGATTCTAAAATCCCTTTGATTACTGAGAGAATTAAATCTTCCTACTTTTCAATTTTAGATTATGTTTGATGACCTCAGTTTGGAGCCAAGATTGTGTTGGTTTCAAACTTCATATGTAGTTTATATATGTTGGCAACCAAGGATGTCTGCTAAACCTGCTCCTTAGTCTGATAAAGCTCTTTCCTCCTCCAAAGCTCCAGCAGGTTGTGAGGATCAGATTCTTATTATCTGACCCTGCATAACTCTCCAGGCCCATTTATTTGCAATCCCTTATCATCAAGGAGGCAACTGCTGTTCTGGACCATTATCAGCCTGCTAAAAGTGCCAGGATTTCTTCCATGTTTAGGGATTTGCACAGACATTTTTAATATGACTAAAACTCTCTTTCTACCACTTCTCTTAATTAAAGCATACACTCACTCAATTCAGTCTTTTCCTACAAAGCATTGTTTTGTTTTGCTTTCTTATTCTAGATTACCTTCCTAGAATCAGATTTTCTGACCCTCTTCTATGTTCTCTTAGCAGCCTGTTGGCTTATTTTTTCCTATGTACATTCAAGTCCACTGTCTTATAAATAACTCTTTCCTTATGTAACTTTCCCACTAGGTCTCATATTCTTTGCAATAGTCATCTCCTACTACTGTGAAAATGGACCTGACACAGGAGCCAAGATTAAAGTGCTCGATAAATTCTTTGGGAATTACTTGATGGACACAGACCTTTTTGTAAGCTAATTATTATAACCATGGTAACTGCACAACCAAGCTAATTATTCTTGGTTGTGCAGTTACCATGTTGTGATGCAAACAATCACATTTACTCTAACAAGCTAGATAGTATGGATATTGAGTTGCTAAAGGAAGACTCGGGTGATTTCGTGGACTCAGGTTTGGGAGCTCTGCAAGCTCATACAACATAAACTAGGAGGTAGCAGAGCACTGAGTTGCTACTTTATCTAGTTGCGTGCGTGGCAGATTTCACATTGTGACCTGGTTAGGTGTTCTGTCCAGCCCTGCTATCTTAAAACCATGATATCTGCCTGTCACTCTTTCTATTCTCTTCTATGTCTATTTTTAATAGTGTTACTGGCCAGATGCATCAAATTGGAGGGAATTTCACCCATTATCAAGCTGTCTTTGTCCTTTTTGATCATCTTCCTACTTCTAATCTGCTTGCTTTCCATAGGAGCCCAGTCTCCTGCACAGACAATCACTTTCTATCTTGTGCTCTTGCAGAGAGTTAAGAAATGGAAAGGAGTGCTTGGTTTGGCAAATGGAGACCAGTTATCTTTCTGTTGTAGCACTTTCATCAAAATGTTTTGGTGAACAAAGCATTTGTGTCTGTGCACTAGACTTTAGGTAAGTGCAGGTTCTTCAGCAAGTCAGGTTTAGTTTCTGCTCCTCTCACTACAGAATTAAATAAGATAATGAATTTAACATTGTGTCTAGAACATAAGAAGAATTCTATAACTGTGAGATAAGGAATTATTATTACAGAAAGTGTCTGTATTCAAGTTTGCTGTCATTTCCAACCATGTCTTCTTGTTGTGTATAGCCTGAGGAACACACACACACACACACACACACACACACACACACACACACACACACACACAATCATGCTTTTACCTATGCAAACCTTCCAGTAATTTGATGGGTCGCTTATTTCATAGATACAGTAGTCTTGAAATTTTTGTATGTTGATATGAATATTTCAAAGGAAATACGAAAGTAGTGAATAAGAACATTTCACTTGTAGTCAACTTTGTTTTACACTGATCATATTAAATCTACACATGCTTAGATCTACTGATTCTAAATATGTGTCTTTTAGGGTAATTTCTGTGAGATAATTGATGTTTCAATCCAATTAACTCCTTATCTACTCTGTGTACCACCATTTATGGTCAAATTTTTTTGACGCTTTGGCTGTAACTGTACTGTGCCTTGGTCATTTTGATCTTGAGAGATACAGTTGAAAGGACTGTGTATTCCCAAAGATAAGCATTTGCAAATGCTCTCCAGGAACACAATCATAGGACAATTAGAATGAAAGCAGCTCTCATTATTAATCCTCTCTCAAGCAAGAGAGGTGCATTCCTTCTTGTCATAAAACATAATTGTGATTCATAACACTACCTGGAGTGTTGAGTAGGTGAAGATAAATCTTCACTCTAAACATGGATTACTTCTCTCTGGGAACACCAGGAGCTGGTGAGAACTGGCTCCTGACTAGACTTTCTGTGCTTATCTTCTACACTTTCTACCAGGAATCTCTCTCAGACTACTTACAAAGCAAGGTCAGAAGAGAAGGACCACTCCACCCCAATCAGTACAGAGCTGCTTCAGGACATTCCTCACACCCAATGCCATTCCTGCATTTACTGAGAAGCTGGGGACCCAACAAGCTTGCTTTTCATTTGTCACTCAGTCTAGTCTTTAAGTACATGTCTGCCTTTCAGTAGTCTACTCTTTGAGAGCTAACAATCTCTATCTTTTGTTTATAAGTGTGTGTGTGTGTGTGTGTGTGTGTGTGTGTGTGTGTGTGTGTGTGTATGGTACTGGGGATTGAACCCAGGAGCATTCTACCACTGAGCTCTACCTCCAGCCCTTTTATTTTTTTATTTTAAGATAGGGTCTTACTAAGTTACTGTGGGCTGGCTTTCATCTTCCTGTCTCAGCCTCCTGTCCTAAATACTGGGGTTACAGGGTCTCACTATGCTTGGCTCTAATCTCTGTCTTAATTACTGGAAATACTCATTGCTCCAATTTTAAAATTTTTGTTACTACAACCTATGCCTATGTCTATTATTCTTGTTAGTCATAGAGTCAATGACTAACCTATAATCACACACCCATACACTTAAGAAAAAAATGAATTGTATAATACAATAGCATTAATCATATCAAATATCCTGCCTGGTATTTATTAAAATGATTTCAGAACAGAAATAAAAATAATCACCCCTTCTAATGAACAATAAAAAGTAATAAACCACTATATTGTTTATAATTTTGATTTTCTCTATATTATGGTGTTTTATATCTGGGATACCTCTCAGGTAGGGAACAGACTACCTTCCCTTTTTAGGGATTATTGGCTCAGCCAGAAGCATGACTTTGACATGCAAATTAAGTGGTCTATGCCCAAACACTTCTGTGTGACCCTTGCACTGGAAGGATTCCTCTACCTTAGCCATCCCAGAGCCAGCTACCAGGTAACTGGAAATCACCCTTCCATCTTAGGGCTCACTGAAGTCCTGAACAGTAGCCAACCCTCACCTGCTCACTTGCCCATGGACTTTCCTTTAGGAATACATGGAGGCTGAGACCCAAACTTCTCCCTTTATTATACCCCTTCTTCCTCCTACTCCAACCTGGTGCTTCTGCTGTGGCCCTACTCCCACAACCAGCTTTTAGTTCCTGAGCTTCTCCAGGGTGTCCTTAAGAGATTGCACCTGGCTGACCATCACATGAAAACTAAAAGAACCACCAATCACAATCTGAGCACATCACAGATAACTTTTTCTTTATACATCATTTATCTCTTGTCTTCAATTTGGAGTCAGGTCAGTCCACTTCAAGATTTCTCCTTTCCAGGGCATGTTCCAGATGTGTGAATCATGGGTGGGACTGGAAGAGAACAGTCCGAGGGGCAGGAGCTCACTCTCACCACCTCTGCGGATGTTCACTGTGCTATTTCAGAAAAGGAGTCCGGGACCTACTCATTCCTGAAAGTCAGCTTTTGGGGGAACTACATCTGTCTGGAAAACCAGGACTTATTAGAGAAAAACTGAATCTACAGTTGATTTGCACTTCAAAACCTAAAGTGGGGTGAAAACAAACATTTGTACTTCTCATTAACTCCTATCTTCATAAGAAAACATAAATATAACATTTATTCTTTACCAAGGTGTCATACATGCTTGCCGCTGGATGTTTCTTCTTGTTTGATTGGCTTATGTTTGTTATGATAAGGAGGTGGAACCTCCTGGAAAATCATTTTTCTCTAAAACTATTTTTAGCTTGAAAGAAATTCACACATAAAAGTCAAACTGAAAGAATGTTTTACTTTTGGTGGAAAAACTGTTACCAAGACTCTGCTAAGAATCATAAAATCTCAGAAAATATCCTGGGGTTTTATTTGTTTATTTGTTTTGGTTTGTTTTCAATAAAGAGAATTTTTCTCAAAATATAATATTTGGATTTTTTTCTTTGCAAAGAAAAATGTTGAACAAAGTTTGTGAAATTCCAAATAACAAAATGTACTAAGAAATCATGGTAATTATTTTATACTTTTATAGTAATTATTTGCAATGAATCATGCATTTTTATAAATAATTAATAGCATCTTATAAATGAAGCATATGCTTTATATTTGACTACTTAAATGCATTTAATTAGTAATCCTTATGTTTTATATTATTTCCCCATCTTTATGAGTCTATCTATACTTACAAACAACAGGATAAAAGCCACATCTATTTAGTCTTCATATTTTCAACATTTTATCAGTAAGTAGAAGTGTAAAGTAAAAAAAGAATATAGGTTTTTTCCACTTCATCTTGCTTTTACCAAATGTTCATTACAATCATCTCCTTTTTTAAAATTCACTCAGCATAAAAAGTCTTTTCCCCAAATCTTTTGTTATCTTTTGCAGTTTCATACAAAGTGTCACAACCAGAACAGGTAATGCCTGGGTAGTGCTTGACATTGGGAATAAATAGTCATCTTGAGCTCATTAAATTAATATTGATTCAGGACAGTTCACATAATATATAGAGTTCCTTTATTTATTTTAATTTATATTTCTTATCCCTTCAGATTAAATTGTAGGACTTCCAATAATTAAGTAGTACCATAGGAAACATGAAAATGTATAAACAATTGTTTTAAGTAGCTTTGGGAAATCCTCTGAAGGATTTCATTTTAACTGTGGTAAAACTAAGGTCTAGAAATATTAAGACATTCTTCTCTCCAAACCCCCACATGCTGATCAACCCTGGGCTCTTTACGAGCAACTTTATGATCCTCTGAAGTTTGTTTCCTCTGAATAAAATGAGTTAACATAAACATCCAAGATTTTCCCTATATTAAATTATGTTCCTGAAATTCATCAGCAATAGTATTAACCTCCAATAGGCAAATTGGAACTAGCTTTAATGTTCAATATTCACCCCAATTAGAATGGCAATCATCAAAAACACAAACAACAAATACTGGCAATAATGTGGAGAAGTGGGAACACAATACACTGATGATGGGATTGCAAATTAACTTGGAAAACAATATGGAGGATCCTCAGATGAAGGGGAATGAACCTACCATATGATCCAGCAATACTACTTCTGGGTATCTACCCCAAAAAATGGAAACCAAACTATCAGACTGATGCATGTGTATCTATGTTTATAGTTTCACATTTCACAATTGCCAAACTATGGAACCAGCCAAGATGTTCATCAATAGATGAATGGATTACAAAACTATGGGATATGTGCACAATGGAATCTTACTCATCATATGTTCTCCATAATATGTGGAAGCTAGGGAGAACTTGGGGCATAAGAGGGACTCCAAATGAAGAAGGAGAAAGATTAGCAAAGAAGGTGACCTAACTGAAGGTGATGGGGGGGGACCCTAATGCACATGATGTACTTTCACAAATATATCAAAATCAATCACTAAACTGAACTTGAGAAGGAGTGAGGGCAAAGGAGTAGGGTGGGAATTGGGGAAGGGTTAAATGAGAAATGTGTGCATGTATGCCTTTACCAGCTTGTACCTAAAAGATGTATGATTACAATGCACTAATTAAAAAAATGCACTAATAAAAAATGAAGCTAATTATTTCACCAATTTCTGTTGTTTAATGCAAGATGTGTCTCTGCTATATGCATCTCTGATCATTTGCTGTACTTGAGAACTTTGCTGAGTGCCCCACAAACACTGCTCCATGTAATCCTTAGCATGTGTCTCTATGGTGGACACATAATCCTCAACAATATACAGACAAGGTCATTGGAATTCAAGCAGTGCTTGTATTGTCCAAGTATTTCTATCCCAAGATTCTATGCTATTTCCCCCTGAGTCCAAAGGTGAGAATCATTGCATCAGTCACTTTATGCTTCAATGAACATAGACATGGGAGATCCAGACTCCACGTGTACTGTGGCTCTTTTCATTGTATTTTTAATACCAAATACCCAGGAACAAATCTTCTCCACTCAAGGCAGAGAAGTTACATGCCATCCACACAATGTCTAGAGCTTCTGCTCAGGACTGTGCTACCCAACCGTGCATCCCTTTAGGACCTGGGAGAGTGTGCATCTTAGGGGAGGAGGGTATTCAGGTGGGGGATGGTAGGACCAAATCCAAACCCAGGCAACATCCTAGATGAGTTTGAAAGAGAACACAGAGCCTTAGTTGAAGTCAATGAGCACTTGATTTTAGCCTGCATAGAAACTGAACAAAGGATTGAGTTATGGTGTGTCTAATTCCCCAAATGCTGAAAACTATGGGACAATAAATGTGTATTATTTTATTTTACTATAATTGCAGTGATTTGTTAGGCTGCAATATAAAAGCCACCTAATCTTCCTGCATCCTCTACTAAACTATTTATCCTAAATTCTACAGGAATATCACTAAAATATATGAAAGTAAAATGTACATCTTGAGTTAGTATTTTTGCAAATATGAATGCAAAACACATGTCAAGGGTTTGCATAAATCTCAAATACTTAGACAATAAGAGCTGAATTATAATCAGTGATAATTTGTTGCTGAATACTGCAATCTAGGTAACAAGTATTTTCTAACTTAAAGCTTTATGCTTATTCTATTTCCTTCACAGTTACCTATCCAGTGTCAACTACTTACCATGCACTCTGTGGTTTCTACTGCTTTACAATTCAATTCATAACGTCCTAGCTCAAGTAGAGAATAACAAAATCCGCATCACCCATTCTTTTGAAATTCCTAAACAAATTTAGATGACAGGTGTAGAAATTGCATGACTAATTCAGAGGATATGAGATTGAAAAAAAACTGTATACTGACTGGCACATAAGGTATTCCCATCTCATTCAATTCAGAGAGCACAGCCCTTAGAATCACCTTTTATTAGCAAAATGTTTGAGGAGTGATATAAATTTGAATAAGTGGCAAAGCAATTTGTCATAGATCAAAATGTCTTTTCTGCTTTCCTACTCAAGCATTTACGACAGTCTTGGATGTTTGTATTCACAGAAAACTTACAAAGACAGTAGAGTTCTAATATCCCACACCATTCCCTTGTTAACAGCTCACATTGATGTAACACATTTTTCTCAATTAGTATACTAATGTATATACATTCTTATGACCTTACTCAGATTCTGTTTTTTACAGAATGATATTTTTCTTAATGTCATCCCACCTATCTTCCTACTTATCTCCTGGCTGTGGAATTTTCTAGCTTTTCATATTTTTTAATGACTGTGAGAGTTTTGTGTGTGCTGGTCAACAGGTATTTTTTAGAAAGCCCCCAGTGGGAATTTTTTTTTTTTCATGATTGGATTGAGGTGATGTGTTCAGGGAGTTTGTTCACAGAATAAACTTCTATCAAGAGAACATTGTCACGTAACCTGTCACTGGTCACTGTTGATCATAGTTTGAGGGCATATGTGTTCTATTTCTTCCCTGGAACCTGAGTCTTCTCACCCCTTTCCACACATGTCCTTCAGAAGGAGATCATACAGAACATCAAACTTAAGTACTGGGGAGTTTTTCTGATCTCTTTTATTTAGGATGTTTCTATATGGAATATTTGTTCATTTTATATATATTATCTGTTCAATAGTTTATTCTGGTGGAGACTGGTGTTCCTTTATTTTCCATTTTAAAGTTATCACCCAGTGCCATTTTGTTTTGTTTTTGAAACATTCCAGCTTTAGGTGGTCTTTCACTTGGCTCTTCTGTCCTCTGGCACGTCTTTATCATGATCTTGTTTCATTTCTGAGTATTTTCCTTGCATGCTGGCTGTGAAAGATATCCCAGTGTCATTTCTTTATACTTCTGTCTCAGTTCTAGAAGGAGCCATTACTTCAGAGAGACTGATTACACATATGGGAAAGGGTTTTAGAACACAAAATCATGGAGCTGGGTTTTCTAACTGCTACTGGGGTGCTTTCACTTTTAGACATCTGAAATGACAGAGTATAGAAATGCATGTGCATGTGCAAGTCCACATATTTGCACATCCCTCTTCATATTTTCGCATTCACATTTGTCTGTATCTATATTAATCTAAGTCTGAGTTCATACCAACATCTCCAACATTAGTGCATCAACTTCTGCTCTATCAATGAAATATCAGGCTAAGACCCTCCACCCACCTTCTATGGCTTGCATTAACTGTTCAATCCCAGTGTACATGTTTTGTGACATCAGAATCATTAATTGGTAACTCTGTGGCAATCAACACAGTTATGTAAGAACAAAAATGAAACTTTTGCATCCTTAAACATTGTTTTGTTTATTAACTAAAGTAAGAGTTTTTTGAGTGTGGAACATTCTTACACTTACCCATATTGGGTAGCTTCAGTGATTTCATCTCAGGTTTCTGCTTATGGATTTTTCTGGACATAAGATCTCCTCAATTGTCCTACTCTGTTTCATGCTGTAAGCCATTTGAGTTCCAGCAGGTACCTGAGCCACCAGAAGAGCCCATCTCCTTTGACCTAAGGAAGCACTGATTCCTCTAAGAAAGAATACCTTCCCATATGCCAGTTTTTGCAAGAATTTAAAAATATATATATCACCTCTGGCATGGTGATTCATACCTATAATCTCAGTAGTTGAGACACTGAGACAGAAAGATCAAAGATTAGAGGCCAATCTCGGCAACTTAGTGATTCCCTCAGCAACTTAGTGAGACCATGCTTCAAAATAAAAAATAAAATACAGGTGGGGGTAGAGTGTAGAGGTAGAATAACTCCTTGGTTCAATCTCCAGTACAAAGACAAATTGCATAAATATTCAGTCAATTTCAATAATATTTTTATTTTGATTGGTTAAAATGTCACTTATCTATAATGTTTCTTTCTGTCACACACAATAAAAGTCTAATACATTTTAATAAAAGAGTGCCTCAAAAATTTGGAATGCTGCTACAAGATTCTTACATTTCTATTTTCCAGACTAAACACATGCATTTGTCCTTATGACATGATTTATAGACTCTTCAATACCCGGTCACAAGCTTCTCAATGTGCTGTAATTATCTGCATCTGGTGTAATAAAATACTATGGACCTTCTTGATGACGTGATTAAGTGGAGAAATATATCAAGCTCAAGAATGGAAAAACTTTATACTATAAAAATTTCAATTTCACTCATGTTTATGCAAAAGTTAAATGAATGTATATTCTCAATGCAAGATTCTAAAAATGAAAGGAAAAAATAAATGTCTATAAAGGAAAAAAATTTTATAATGAAAGTGTGAATTTATAAAATTAAATATTATCAAAATATCTTAATTAAAATAATATCTTATAACTCAGGGATAGACAAGTAGTTTAATTACCTGTTTTAACATATTTGATGCTATATGTGTTCACATATATTAATATGATTAAAAGGTATTCAAAATCAGAGACAAAAGGAGATATTTCTTATATATTGTGTTAGAACATTATTTGAAAAACAAATAAAATTTGATTCACAGTTCATGCCATTTAGATAAATAAATTTAATAATATGCAAAATCCTAAATGTAAAAGAAAACTACTCTGAGAAAGTAATTATAGAAAGTCAGTTGTTATAGAAAATGTGCCTTAAATCTTCTGTCTTCTCAGGTTCTCCTGGACTTTGGTTCTGCAAACTAAACTTTCTTCTCCTAATGGATCATTGCCCACATTATAACAATACATCTTAGATCACACACACGCGCCCTTTCCCCTGTCCCTTGGGTTGCCACTCTTTCCTCTCTCTGAAAGAATGCTATCTCTTAGTTTCCCATATCCTTACCTCCAGTTTCTCAGCATCCACCTTTCTTAAATTCATTTTAGTCAGATCTCCTCCCATTCTCTCATCTGAATCTCTTTTGCCAACATAGGCCATTTCTGTCCCACAGCTTGACAGAGACTTTGGTCAGGACTCTGCTTCAATTGTGACCAGATTCTCAGCACCATTTGACATGGGTGACCATGCTCACCTCCCCTGTGTTTCACAGAACTCTACACATACCTAGTTTCACTCAGAATGGTGGCTCTATCTCCTGCCTCAGAAACTTAAATTTGGCATACCAACAAGCTTTTTTAAAATTATCATTTGCTCTCCCAGGAAAATATGAAAAGGGGGGGATGGCTATATGTTATGATAAGACAGCTGAAAGATAGACTAAATATTTCAAATATTTCACTGAATGAGATGCATAAACATGTCCAATATTGAGAATGCTACTTTAATGGTTTAGAAGCATAATGATCCCTAGCCCTCATGAAATGGGGTGACAATATTGGAAGCTGGGCTTGGTTGTGACCTCAGCAATGAAAGTTGTTCATTGTATTTTATCTGGGTGGTGTCGCAGCTGGTAGAGTGTGGCTGGAAAAGTTGGGGTTCTGGGGATGAGGCCTTGGGGATTATATATGAGTTTGTTCTATTGCTTTCATCCTCCATGATGTAAAAGCAAAGGCTTGTACTCTTCCTCTCTCCACTTCCCACCACCATGCTTTCAGCTCCACAGATGCAGGCCTTATGTTAATTAAAACCCCAAACCTCCAAAAACTGTGAGCAAGTATTCTTTCTTCTAAGTTGTTTGTATGGTCAATGCTTTAGATTATAGCTGGGAGAATGCTAAAACAGAAATCTATGCCTATACTTTAATAGGGTATACCTGAATAGAAATACACCACTTTTATTAATATCATTAGCAAACTATTTCTCAAATGTTAGACATTGCAGCACAGTATTGTTTGATTTGTGTGTGTGTGTGTGTGTGTGTGTGTGTGTGTGTGTGTGTGCGTGTGTGTGTGGTACTAGGGATTGATCTCAGGGGCATTCTACCTCCTAGCTATACCCCCCAGCCCTATTTTTTATTCTTTATTTTGAAACAGGGTCTCACTATGTAGGGCCTCACTAAGTAGCTGAGGCTGGCTGTGAATCTGGATCCTCCAGTCTCAGCCTCACAAGTACTGGGATTACAAGCCTGCACCACCACACCTGGCTATATTGTTTGAATTTTTAAAATGTAGTTCTTATTTTATTTTATTATTATTTTTTGTTTTTGCAGACTTGAGTTTGAACCTAGGGTCTTGCAAATGCTAGACAAGTGCTCTACCACTCAGCTATATTCCCAAGCATAGAAATGTAATTTTAAAGTCTTATTTTATTACAATTTTTTAAATATTTCACTTATGATTGATGTGTTCCTTGAGTAAGGCCCCTTACTCCCTTCAGATAATCTAGGATTCTCAAAATATTTCAAAAGCTTATTACATTGATTTTATAATTTAGTGCTGATAGATCAGTTATTTACCCATAAGCTTATATGTGTGAACTACTCATTTTAGTACTGTAATAATACAGCTTCCTAACAGCATGACCATACATTTTTCATACAAAGCACTCAAGATTCTGAAGGTTGATCTGCATTTTTTGCCTTCTTCCTTGTATATGTCCATATAACTCAGAAATGTGAAGTGTTTTCAAATTTCTCTTCAGCATAGGACCTCCCTCTAATAACCTCTCAAGTAAAAATCTTATAGAGTAGCAGGAATGTGTAATGTGCCAGTCATCTTAATGATATTGGGATCACTACTAACTTCTCTCTTCTTCCCCGTGGTTCAAAGAAGAAAGACAGAAGTTAAATAAAACCAAACATCCTGTACTCACATAACTCAATGGCTTGACCCTCAAGCTTTTTCACTTATTTTATCTGTGTACACTCTCATCTAAGGTAGTCTTACTTAATCCCATTTTCAATTCAGGCTTCCTATTTAACCATGTGATTTAGTTGCCTCTTACACATTTCCCACTTACTGAAATATCTCACTGCACTACACTATACTTCCTCAGAGTTTCCCGTCTGCACTGCTTGGGTGTGCCACTTGTTAACTCAGGTTCCACATTTAACAGTTACTCAGGATTCTCACTTGAAATCCAAACCTGAAAGTCAATCACACTTATGCTAGGTAATTTCTACAGCTAAAGCTCAGTCTCATTCACCAGTTCTCTTTTGGAATACTCCAAAAAGGAAAAAGCAAACAGAAGAGAGTCATCAAAGCACGGTCTGTAGAGCCCTAACTCTGTATCCAGATGCCCAGGTGGGAGCACAGGCATGCTGTTTCTCAGCCACATGCTGGTGACTGGCATTTGAAACCTGCTAATCTAGGTGTGTGCCTCTGTGACTCTTCCTTCATTCACAGTACAAGCATAGGAATAATACTCACCTCTCTAGATTATTTATAGTACGAAATGTGTTGGTACACATAAAGTGCATAAAACAGTAATAAACATGTAATGCATTATCTTGAGCCACATAAGTAAAACAACATTCTCTAAATGTCACCACTTTAAAAATAGCATACTTGTATCACAAAGAATGTATAAAGCAAGCTAAAAGATAAACTGATAACAATACAAATGTAGAATATCAATCATTACTGTAAACAATACTTAAGAGTGCAGAGTTGGAACAAGAACAGAAAAGCAAGCATAGTTCAGAATCAGGCAGTGGTATATACGGAGGGAAAGAAAGAGAGATGTCTGATTTATCAAAAGGATGTGAACAGTCCACAAGCTGTCCAGATGCATCCTACAGTGACTGAGATATACAGAAGAGCTTTGATGAGGAAAGCAACAGTAGAAAAACAGATGAACCTTAAAGAAATGATACTGGGTCAACTGCATATTCTTGTCAAAAGAATATCTTCGTTACCAACCCACAATAGAGAAAATCAGTTATAGACATGTTGAATACTCAGATACAATAGGTATAACAAGACTAAGTTTGGAAGATAACGTAAGGGACTATATGAGTGCCAGTGAAAGAAATATTTCTTAACCTGCTTGCAAAAATACTAACCATAAAAGAATGATACTACTAAGCAAAATCAATATATTATTTTTATTATAAAAAGTATAAAAACGAAAGGAAATTGCAACTGAAATTAAGTGGAGGAAATATATATATAAATAATTTGTATGTAATTAATATAAATTAACATAGAGCACATATAATACATAAAGAAGTCAAATAATCCAGTAAGAGAGACAAGTCAATGAAATGATGAAATACTTGAACATGTGTTTTACAAAGTTAACAACAAATATATAAAGAAATATCTGAACATCTTTAGACATCAGGAAAATGCAAATATAATGTAACAAGGAATATATATGTATATGTATATGTATATGTATATACATATATATACTTCAGAGAAAATAAAAGGAAAGAAATAGGAAATAATAAATGTTCAGTGAATGTGATAATAACGATTATAGCGGAATATATTCATTTTATGACCCAGAGATTCTTCTTCCAGCATATATCTGCATATTAAAAGACATTTAAAAGAAAGTCTGTGACAGTATTATTTGCATTAGTTAAACTCTGGAAAGAAGAAAACAGTAATAGATAAGGAAAGTTCAGTTTATCAAAATTAACTAGTCTATAGCACAAAAAATATGTAAGTAAATCAACAAAAGTCAAGTGTCTAGATCAAAATATTGAAGGAAAGATTCTAAGTCAAAGAATACATGAGTATAGTCTCTGTATATGAGCCATTTTCCTGAATGTTGAAAAATATATAAAGATAGAGATTGAGATTAATTTAGCTTCTGTTCACAATGCACATCAAACCTGGAAACATATTTTATTTATCTTCAAGATATCCAGAACAGTATGTAGATGTTATTCCCAAATATCTAGGTAGTTCAATAGTTTTGGAAATATAAGTGACTCTAAAATTTAAAGGGAATTTTGGAGTGTTGTTAGCATGTCATTTCATTGGAAGGAGTTGGATCCATATTTTCTTAGTGAAAAATTCATCAATCTTTACACATAGCTCTACACATCCAGAGAAAAGTGGATTGAAAACAATAAAATGAAAGCCAAGTGTGGTGTTGCACGTTTGTAATCTCAGTGCTTGGGAGGCTGAGACCAGAGGCTCACAGTTTCGAAGCCAGCCTCTCCTACTTAGTGAGTTCCTCTGTTAGTGAGACCCTGTTTCAGAATAAAGAATAAAAATAGGACTTGGGGTGTATCTCAGAGGTAGAGTGCCCCCGAGTTCAATCCCTAGTGCCAATAAATAAATAAATAAATAAATAAATAAATAAATAAATAAATAAATAAATAAATAAATAAATAAATAGTAAATGAATAAAATGAGAAGGAAGTTTAAGTGAAAAATAAGCATTTGAAGGTAATATGGGTGGAAATTTTCTTAATGTTTAGGCAGAAATGCTAGCAAAGAAATGAAATTGTATCAGCTGGAGAGGGTGTGGGGTGAGAGAAATAAGTTGTCTATTTTGTGTGGATTTATTTTATAAGGAATATATTGGAATGTATATATGTGCACATGTGAAAAAAAATCATTCGAGAAATTGAAAAGCTAATGAAGCAAGAGAAAAATGGAACAGGGTAATCAAGTCTTTAAAAAATTATCATGTGAGCCGGGAGTGGTGGCGCACGCTTATAATCCCAGTATTTGGGAAGCTGAGACAGGAGGATCCGGGTTCGCAGCCAGTCTCAGCTTCCTAGTGAGGCACTCTGCAACTTAGGGAGACCCTGTTTCAAAATAAAGAATAAAAAATAAGGCTGGAGGTATATCTCGGAGGTAGAATGCCACTGAGTTCAATCCCCAGTACTGAAAAAAAAAATATCATGTGTAGAGATCAGATACTGAAAGAAGCACATTTCATTTGTTGATAGAAAGGAAGAAGAGGATGCACATAATGTAGATAAAATAATATAAAATGTAGAATACTCATAGTCTTTAAAAAGACTTTGCCATAATTAGCTCTATCTTGAACCTCTTTTAAATAAAATTATTCTTAGAGATTTATAGCTGTCTGTTTTAACATAATGTTACACATAGAGGTGGTGTGCAGGAAACTCTAGGAAGATTACAAAACTGACCCATACGTGAAATAATTATTTACTTACTACTTATAATATATTGCATTCCTTCATGGTGCTACATTTATTTCTTTTTCTTTTTCTTTTTTTTTATGGTACTTGGAATGGAACCCAGGTGCTTTCTACCTTAGAGGCACACTCCCAGGGCTTTTTAGTTTTTATTTTGAAACAGGGTCTTGCTAGGTTGCTGAGAGTCTAACTAAATTGTATTGAGATTACAGGAGTGTGCCACCATGTTCACAAGTACATTTCCACTCCCTTTTTTATTTTTATTTTTATTTATTTATTTATTTGTGTGTGTGTGTGTGTGTGTGTGTGTGTGTGTGTGTGATAATGGGAATTGAACCCAGGGTGCCCTACCACTGAGCTACACCCCCAGCCCATTATATTATTATATTTTATATTTATTTTTTATTTTGAAACAAAGTCTCACTAAATTGCTGAGGTCTTGCTGAGATGCTGAGGCTAGCGTCAAACCTGCAATTCTCCTGTCTCAACCTCCCAAATACTGGCTTATTTTTCCTTTTTATTCAATTATCAAATGAAAACTTGTTTTTTCTTCAAATATGCTCTGTCTTCTATTTATCTCCAGGGTTCTTAGCGTTCTTCTCTTAAATTTCAACTTGAATCAATTTTAAGTTTTTCTGACATACTCACTTGCCGGTTCTGTAGTTTAATGGGTGGGTCACCTTACCATCCTCTCTTCCAACAGATGCCCTGATCAGTCCTCTTCTAGCCAATCTCATAATCCTTTATTATTCCAAATCATCATTTTATCCATATTCATCAATTTTTCTGACAATTTCATTCTTTAAACTACAGTTTACTTTTAAAAGCCCAGGTTGCCGGTACTGTTTCAGCCTAGAAGTCATGTGTAAGTTTTACTAAGCTTGTTTTTAAGAAAAATTTGGCAAAATTTTTCTAACACAAGTTGTCTATTTCTTTCTTGGTAAAGTTGGAATGCATTCTTCCTAACTAATCTCTACTCAGACAGCAGAACTACTGATGCTGTGCATACACAGAAAAAGAAAGTTTGATATTTACTTATGAGCATTCACTTGAGCCAAGTGCTTTTGAGGCTAGCTGTACAATGACTTGGGAAACATCATTCCATGTTTATGCTTTCTTCTGTATTTTCTGCTAAAGATGCTCCAGACTCAATGTCTAGTTATCTCATAATATCATGACTTTCTCACACACACAACACAGCTCATGAGGAGTTTGTATCACTAGCTGTTGAGATTTGACCTGCTGACCTTTGTGAATTTCAAAAAGTGCATCATAATGAGGAGAAATTAAGTGCTTTCTCTACGGGAAAGTAGAGCCTGAGCCTGGGCTCAGAAAACCTACGAAGATTTTGAAAGGCAGACAAAAATGCAAATATTTGAGGAAAGATGGTTAAACTAGGAATCAGTAAATATAGGACAATCCTGTTTCCAAAGATGAGCCAGACTCTCAAAGTGGTGAAGAGTTGGGTTCATCAGTGGTAAAAGGCACAACAGGAAAGGTTTCTCGCTGACTGTGCATAAAGCTGTCTCCTGGCCTCTTCTCTTTCATCTACCCTCTTTCCCTGAGTCACATCCCCTGCAGTCTATAGCTGGTGTGTAGTATTTCCTTTCCTATTTGCTCATTTCCTCCCCTTTTCCTGAAAATCAATGAGTAAGAGTCACAAATGCATTTTATTTAAAATGCATCAGATTGAGGGTGTGGTGGGTACAAATTAAAAACAAACTCAGAACTCTGCCTAAGGAGTGGTCTCATTTTGTTCTTGATTTTGAAAAAAAAAAAAGTTAAAAAGTGGTCTTGAAGAATTGTTAGGTTTATATATACATATTTACATATATTTTGTAGCATAAGCACAGACAGGGAAATCTTATGTTTCAAGGAGTTCCTGTAAATTAAACAATAATTAAATGTGCACCCCTATATGCTGGGCTTTTTGTTATCTAGAGTGACAGTTGATATAGAATCATTATTCTTCTGTTGGAAATGGAGCAATGCACAATGTTGTGGCTGACTTGGTTTAAATGCAAGGACTCCTGGAGAGGTGTGCCAGCTATTTCCTAATCATACTAGAGTATCACCAGATTCTCAATCCCTCAACACTTGGGACTGTGCAGCAAGAAGAAGTAGCTGAGATCCTTTCTGTTTCTGTTTTAGCTCCTGTTGATTTTATATATATATATATATATATATATATATATATATATATATATATATAATCAAATTTGGTGCATGAGAGAAAAAAATGTGTTTTATTTTACCTTTTATTTAAAATGTTAATCATGTCATGATAAAATATTTCCTCAGTGCATTCCATATACCTCTTTATATTATTTTTTGTGCATAATTAAAATGTTTAAGTGCTTCCAAGTAATTTCTATGGACACATAAAATAATAATGACCAATAGATATAAATAATCATTTATTAAAAAAGACATATGAATAACTGAGAAGTACATGAAAAAATATTCAACATCACTTATTTTCAGAGAAATGTGAATCAATACCACGATGACATATAACAATGAGCATTGCTAAAAAGACAATAAATACTGACAAGGATGTAGAGAAAAGGGAATTCTGCCACACTGTTGGTGGGAATGTACATTAGTACAAACATTGAGGGAAAAGCAAAGAAATTCCTCCAAAATTTTAAAATAGAACTCTCATATAGTTCAGCAATCCCACTGCTGGGAATGCACCCCAAGGAAATAAAAGCATTCTGCCAAACATCTTGAGTATGTTCATTGTAGCAATATTCAAAATAGGCAAGAAATGGAAAAATCTAAGTGTCTGTCAACTACTGGATAAATAAAACATGCCACGTATATACAATGAAATTTCACTTAGCTATAAAAATAATGAAATATCATCACTCAGTAAATGTGGACAATCTCATTGACAATCTATTTATTTTGATTTACTTTTATCTTGCTGTTTTCAAGCATTCTCAACAACTGAGTAATAAGGTATTTTTGTTGTTCTTTCTGAAATTTTCTCCTTGAAGTTTGTTGAGATTCTTGGATTTGTAGATTCCAGGAGTTCATCAAATTTGAAATGTTTTCAGATACTATTTTTTCAAATAGTATATCTGACAGATTTTTTTCTCTTGTCTTTCTTGAACTCTGATATGTACATATTCTCCTTCTTGGTGGTATGCTCTAAATCCCTACGCCTTTGTTCCATTTCCTTTATTATTTTACTTTGGGCTATATGGTAAGTGTGTTAGTTTGATATGAACTTGCCAAAAAGTCTTCTTTAGACAGAATACCTGCAATTGTCCTAACTTCAAGTTTGCTCTTTCTTATTTTATTTCCTGTTTAAATCTTCTGTGGAACCCTTGTAGTGAATTCTTCAATTCAGTTACCGTATTTCTTCACTTTCGAAATTCCTATTTGGTTATTTTTATAACTGCTATCTCCCTGTTCATATTCTCATTTTCTTTGTGTGTCATTTTTCTAATTTCATTTTATTCTGCTTATATTGCCTTAAAATGTTTGTCCAATAACTATAATATCCAGGAACAGTTTCTTCCAACTTATTTTCTTCCTTACAATGAACCATGTTTCCTATTTCTTTGATGCCTTGTGATTTTCTTTTTGTTATCACCGAAAACTGGACTTTTGAAAAAAACAGCATTTCTCCCAATCTTTGTAGACAAGACCTATGGGGCCATCTTCCTTTTATTCACTGAGACTCTATCTTGTGTAAAATTTCCCAGTCTTTCCACTTCTTTTCCAAAAATGTACGCTGCTTGGGCTCATGTGAGGCTTTTCTACTCCCCCATATTCAAGGCTGCTGTTAAATATTTTAATGTCAGAGCATCTTACCCCAGCAGCTCCTCAGCCTGCTCTGAGGAGCAATTTTTGCTCCAGGCAACTGCTCATCTTTGACCGTCCTATAGCCTTCATGATCAGAGATTCTGTATCTCCCAGAGACTTGGTAGAAATGGGAGACCTTCAGGCAGCACCGACAGGCTGAAATGTATAAGTGCAGTGTGATACACTGTCACTGGCTGGCATGATGGAATGGGGCTCTGCCTCCTATAAACCAAGACTGAGCTATTCCTGGAAAGGGTGAGGTAAAAGTGAGTTTAAAAGCCACAAAATTTATTATCATTTTAATGTGTTTTTTTTTTCTTGATTTGCTTTTTTGTTGTTGTTTTTGCTGCAGAGCTTCGAATGTTTTCCATAGCTCCTCTAAGGCTACTTTAGCCAGTTTATCACTATTTTTCATGTTTCCCTAGGGGATCAGGGACTTGGATCTTTCTAGTGTGCTATTTTGCTAAAATAACTCTTGGGTTCATTTGTTTTTAATTCTGTATAATACTCCATTTTGTAGATGGACTATAGTTTTTTATACATTTATCTATTAAAGGACATCTTGATTGCATTCAAGTTTGATAATTATGAATAATATTGATATAAATATCTGTGCATAGGCTTTTGGGTGAACATTAGTTTTCAACTCATTTGGACAATTTCCAAGGAGTCTGATTGCTGGGTTAAATTGGTAATGATATGCTAGTTTCATACAAACTTTCTAGTCTTCCAGACTACACAATTTTGCAATGGAAACAGATTTCCTTTTGATCCACATCTTCACCACGATTTGTTGTTGTCATGTTTTATATCTTGCCATCCTAGCAGGTGTGTAAAGGTATTGTCATTTTAATTTGAAGATTTAATGGATATGGTATTGAACAACTCTTGAAAAGCTTAGTTGCCATCTCTGTCGCTGTGATGATGTGTGTGTTGAGGCTTTCAGCACACTTTTAAATTAAATTGCAGATTCTCACATGGTTAAAGTCCGTAACTATTTTGTCTATTTTGGATCTCAGTCCTTTGTATTATATGTGTTTTGCACAGGGATACCCACCTCTTCTAGCACCATCTGTTGGAAAGGCTGACTCTCCTTTTACTCTGTTGTATTGTCTTTCTGCTTTGCAAATATCTGACTGTTTATGTCAGAGAAAGAAGAGAAAGAACTTAATTATGAGACTAGTAAGCCTAAGATTGGCAGAGTGGGCTACAAGATGGATACATGGGATCTTTCATTGGTGAAATGACCTTTATAAATGGTCTGTACCACTTGTAGTCCTACTTAACCTGGGTTGTTGTAGTTTTCCATTAGCTTCAAACATGGGACTTAGAAGTGATGAAAAATGTTTTAAGAGTTCCCTATATCCAGACACACCTTTTCTCACCTCTGTCGTGGAATAACTCTAACTCTTCAGTGGTGGTCAGGATCAATCACCGCTGCTGGCATAGGAATCTTTCTTTTTGATTTTCAACTCAGAGGCATCGAGGGAGGGCAAAGCCACTGAGTAGCACTCTTAATTTCCAGTTCACTAGAATGACTGTTGTATGTTCTGATGAAAGTGCCCTTCCTATTAGAAATAGAACTGTAAGTCTGAAAAGCAGAATTTCATGGGAAAAAATTAAGCCAAAAGATGCTTGTGGATCACCAGTGATGACAGGAAGCGGTGCCTCTATCCCTCTTACTTTTGATACCATTCTTGGGTAAGGAAGAAACAGGACCATATTAGACACTGATTCAGAGCACATACAGCTTTCTGGAGTACCCTGCATCAGCCCCATAAGTACTGCCACCTGTTTGCCACTGTGCCTGAGTCTTCATAAGGCTGTTGTCCATCTTGTGAAGCCAGATACATCAGGACAGTTGGGGATGTGGTAAGACACATAAATTCAGCAATCAACACCATGTCTCTGCACTTTTACTTTGAATGAGTCCCTTGACAGGCAGCAATGTGTGCTTAAACACCATGATTGAGGATAAGGCATTTTCTTTTATTATTATTATTTTTTAAATTTTTGATGCTTTATAATCATACATCTTTAAGAGGTACAGGATGATAGAGGCATACATGCACACATCACTCATTTAGTCCTTCCCCAGTTCCCATCCAACTCCCTCCCCATTCCTTACCCCCACTTCTCTTGTTTGGCTTAGTTTCTAAGTCCATGAGTGACAGTTTTGGAATCACTCTGTTGCTTTCCTCAGAGATCTCTGCTTTTGCTCATATTGTACTTTATTTATGGAACCCCATGCAGACATTTTAACAACATATTAGAAAGCATTTTTATTCTTCGGCTAACAGTACATAATTTCATCTTAACCAAAAAGTAAGATTTTATTTAACTTTTTATTACTAAACAAAACATTTTGAAATATGTCAAAGTATCAAGTATTTACTTTGCTTTGACAAGTGCAGTTGCCAAAAAAGGGGAAAGAGATTGTTTATAACCTTGAGGAAAGAATGGCAAATGCCATCTGACTGAATTTTGTTGTATTACAACACTATATTCTATATTATCTTGCTTCAAATGGTAATCACTTTTCAAGTAGCAATGTCTTTGACCAGGTGGATAGATTTCATGGCAATATGCCTAACATTTGAAAACAGGTAGTATTTATTTTTTAACACTTGGGGCTTGGGATATATTCAAAATCCCTTTTTACAAGACAGACGTATGCATCTATTCACTTAAACAGATGCAAGTGTATGAACAGCTGCTGATTTCAAAGTTATTTCCTTTGCTTATTTATAAACATCCCAAACACATTCCCGATGCTACCCAGGACATTGAAATAAAACTAAAAATAAAAAGGGAGAGATCTTCCAGATGCCACTGACTCTGTAAGCAGATCTGCTGTAGAGAGTAGGCACATCATTACAGAACTGTGCATGTGATTTTCACTGAATCTTGTAAAACATACCACCCATATAAAGATTAATTGAAATTAAACAAAAAAATATCATGAGTATTATCAGAAATCAAAATGTGAGTTGTGATTTATGCAAGAAACAGAAAACTATGTTAGGATATTGATGATAAAAAATAACTCAGACTTCCCAGGTTGCTGTTTTGTACAACATCACTATTTCAACTGCAAGTGATCATGAAGCTTTATTTTCAAAATGGAACCATTATGCTGTTGGTTAGTGTGAAGAAATGGTCTCATGAATCAGCCACAGGGATGTGTCTAACACACTCTACACTCCTTTGTTCTACTGAAATGATAACATGATGATAAAATATGTTTCGTATTTAAATAAACAATGAAGATATCTCAGCAAAGACATAAACAATAACTATTTATTTTGCTTTCATAACTTTATCCATGTATACCATGTGGCAATGATAGCTTTGCTGTTTTTTTGTACATTATAGATTGATGGATGACTACCTCCATTCTAAAATAACTTCTGGAGCTGGGCGTGGTGGCGCACGCTTGTAATCCCAGCATTCGGGAGGCTGAGACCGGAGGATCCGGGTTCGCGGCCAGCCTCAGCTACCTAGTGAGGCACTCCGCAACTTAGTGAGACTCGGTTTCAAAATAAAGAATAAAAAATAGGGCTGGGGGTATAGCTCGGAGGTAGAATGCCTCTGAGTTCAATCCCCAGTAC
>PVLC010000893.1:117598-137312 GCA_004027655.1 Graphiurus murinus | reverse complement strand
AAATAAAATAAAATAAAATAACTTCTGCATAAGAAACTTAAAAGAAGTTATCCCAGAAATATCTAAAAGTAAATGTATAATACAGACACAGAGATGTTTTAAATCCTACAAAATTTATATACTGCCTATTGGAAGGAAGTTTACTTATGATTTTTCTTGAATCAGAAGAAAAGAGGAAATAATCCAGTCCTCTTTATCTGAAGAAAAGTGGGCTTTTCAGGCAAAATCTATCCTTTTGTTAAATTACAAAAATAATAAAACTCAGTATAATCATTTTAATGTTCATTTAAAAGACAAAATGTGTTATTTATATGAGTATTTCTACTACTACCCCTAAATAAGAGCTGGAAATATCATGTAAAATCAACTTATTATTAATATAAAATGAACTATTATAATGTTTCATGTTGCAAGTACTCATTACCTCCTGGAATTATTCCCTTTTTGTGATAATTAATTATAACATGTAACTCATTCTCAAGATCCTATATTTAATAAATTAGTAAAATTTATATCTTATGGGCTTCACTCACCCCTCTTATTTCTTTAAAATCTTTTTTTTACAACATAGTTTTTTTTGTTTTTCTTTTTTTGTTGTTTTTTTGCGGTACTTGGGATTGAACCCAGGGGCATTCTACCTCTGAGCTACACCCCTAGCCCTATTTTTATTCTTTATTTTTGAAACAGGGTCTCACTAAGTTGCGGAAGGCCTCACTAGGTAGCTGAGGCTGGCCACGAACCCGGATCCTCCGGTCTCAGCCTCCCAAATGCTGGGATTACAAGCGTGCGCCACCACGCCCGGCTCTACAACATAGTTTTGAAAGGTCCTCAAGTTTTACACATAATGAGAGCTAGCATATATTAAGTGATATTTCTGCAAGAAAGTGTGCTGAAAGCTTTGTATACCTATATCATTTAATTCACCAATGAATCCTATTAATCTCAATTTTTTAAAAAGTATAAAATTTTAGTGACTATCTCCAATTATGTAGCTGATTATATGAGAGAACAGAAACCCAAATCTGTATGCTTTAAAAGCCTATGCCCTTAGCCACTACTATACGTTGCAATACAATATCTATTTTAAGTTTACCCTATCATGTATGCTAACTATATAATAAAATTATCCTGCCATAAACAAATTTGGAAGAGTTGACGATGGCTTGAAAAGCAAACAAACTATGCATTTTCTTAATAAAGACATTTTTAGAGTGCTTTTACTAAAAATTACCAATTCACCGAACAAGAGAGTTCCATGGCCCAATTTATGTCCTTCACCAGGATAATGTTATTGATGTATTTCTAAAACATGTTTTACACTAAAGTAAGCAAATTTCTTGATGTGGACAAAACATCACAGAAAGATTTAGAAGCAAACTAGCCCTTGTTCCCAGGGTTCCAAAGAAACACTAAGAGCAGAACATTCACTCTTGGAAGAAATTTCTACATTATTCCCAATCATAAGGGAAGGACCAAATTACTGGTGTACTCCTAGGATCTTCTCAGTGTTCCAGTATTCTAGGCAGAGTAAGTGCTTGGCATCTCTGCTGTATGAATTCAGTCGTCTGAACAGGTATTTCACCAAGATGCAATGATCAATTCGGGTGTGGCAGAAATTGCTAGTTGTTCATTAAATCTCAATTCCTCTCCTCCTAATCTCCAATAAGAATATATCTGCTAGAATAATTACAGTGCAGCTGGGGCCGTTTCCATTAAGGGGAAAGACTACAGCAATTATAAAATAGTTTTATATGTGCATCCTAAGCCAGTATAATTTCATCTGGAAACAGAAACTACTAAACAACTCTTAAGAAAATGAATTGATATCCACTATGGTTACAGAATTTCTAAGAAAAAATAAATAAAGAGCCGGGCGTGGTGGTGCACACTTGTAATTCCAGGATTTGGGAGGCTGAGACCAGAGGATCTGGGTTCTCGGACAGCCTCAGCTATCTAGTGAGGCACTCCACAACTTAGTGAGACCCTGTTTCAAAATAAAGAATAAAAAATAGGGCTGGAGGTATAGCTTGTCGGTAGAATGCCCCTGAGTTCAATCCCCAGTACCACAAAAAAAAAAAAGAAAGAAAAAAAAAGAAATATAAATAAAACACCTCATGAATTTTATAAACTAAATTAAAGCAATTATCAAAGTAAACTTACAGCTTTAAATACTCATTGATACAAAATGAATGGAAATAAATTAAGTGCACAGCTCAATAGTACTTCAAACTAATCCAGAAAACAAAAAATAAAAGCAGAAAATGAAAAAGGCAAAATAGAAAAATAAAACAACATATTTTGTTTTTTTCTGTAAAATACAGGATACTATCCAAAAATGGAATTAAAGTAAAGGTTACACAGGGATTAAAAAGATATTGCAAAGAAAATGATCATTGGTACAAATGTAATTTTTCTAAAAGTAAGTGCCATTTGAAATAGTAGATAAGATTGCAAAATTAATATTAAAATCCAATTTATCAAAATCTCTCCCAGCAAAATGAGGATATCTTATTATCAATCCTATAGTTAAAATAGAAAAATACCAAAAAAAAAGAAATATTTCATAAAGCAATATCAAGATCAACTGAGTTCCCAGGGAATTTTTCTAGCATTTCAAAGTTTCAGTAATCCCAATGGTGCTTAAATTTCTAGACAACAAAATAAAAGATACATCTGACTTATTATTATGAATCAAATATAGTATTACTAACTCAAACTGATAAAAATTGCACAAAACTAAACCAGGAGCCAAAATATCATAAGAATATCACACACCAATACAAAATGTAATCTCATTAAATAGATTCCAGCAACATATTAGAAAAAATATTATCCTGTGTCCTGGAGAGGTTAACTACAGTAATATAAAAGTGGATCATTAATCAATTAATATAATGTACAACTTATTAGAATTATCATGATGACACTATATGATAATTCCTAAGAGAGAGGTAGAAAGACTTTAAAAAAACATTATTCCTGCTAAAAGCACTAAAAATAAGAACTGACTGGCAGGTACTTAACCTGTTCCTTAGCCCTAAATTCAACAAAACTGCCTCTTAATTTAGGAGGAAACAATAGAGGTCATTCCCATTGAATTAGTGCAAGCCTACCAATTCTCTTCCCTATTTCTTTAAACATTTTACTGAAGACTATAGCCCATGCAATCAGAAAAAGTAGAAACAGGATAATTGTATAATATTTTAAAAGTTTGGAAGAAGTGTTAAGTAGCTAGACAGAGCCAAGGGGAGAGGAAGGGGGAAGGGTCAGACCTCACTCCACTGTGAATGACCAAATGTCTCCACTTGGGCCCCGGAAACCCCAGGCTCATCAACTGCCCCCTTTGTGCCTATATACTACTTTCTCAAATTTAATGGAACCAGAATTGACCAACCTAAGAGGCTTTCCAATGTTGGAGCATGCACAGAGGGCTAAGCCTATGATTTCCCTTTACTACTGTGGGAAAGTATCCAACATGGGCTATGGGGAAAGGTAAATACACTTCACAAGAGGGAGAAGGTCCCCAGATGCAATAAACCCACCACATTGTCATTTTTCACTCCCAGGAAACAGAGGTTCCATGAGGGACTTTGTAGAGCATAACCTCTCTCTTCTCTTCCAACATGGCCTCTTTACTGAACTGTTCCTAAATAAAACTTTCATGCTGCTCCTATCTCTGTTTCCCAACTGAAGTCTTTCTGGAAGAAAAGGAATGGATTAGGTTGCTGCCCACTAACAGAAGTAGCACAGATAATTTTGAAGGTGAAATGAACTCTTTCATAAGTGTACTAAAACCTGGAGATTTAGCTCATATTTTTATACCTTTCTCCTTTATGCGTTTTTCTAAATATTTTGTATATGCTTAGTATAAATATCTAATTATACAAATATTAAGCTGTGTTTACAGTCCTACCATGAGCAAATGTTTCATTTGGTTAAAGTAAACTACAATAATCACAATTATATAAAGAAATGATAGAACATTATAGCAGAGACCCTTGGATTTGAACAGAAGAAAATTTTAGCAGATTAAACACAACATATTGCTGTTTGGTAGGGGATTCTGAATGGAGGAGTAACACTTCTTTTTTTTTTATTGGTGCATTGTAGTCATACATTTTTGTAACGTACAAGCTTGTAGAGGCATACATGCACACATTTCTCATTTAATCCTTCCCCAATTCCTGCCTCACTCCCTTGCCCTCCCTCCTTCTCAAGTTCAGTTTAATGATTGACTTTGATATGTTTGTGAAAGTACATCATGTGCATTAGGGTGCCCCCCTCCTCCCATCACCTTCAGTTAAGTTACCTTCTTTGTTCATCTAAGGTTTCTCCTTCTTTGTCTGGAGACCCTATTATGTTCCACTGTCTCCCTAGATTCCGCATATTAGGGAGAGCATAAAAATTTAAAATTTTTTGTTACTGACTAATCTCACTTAGCATAATGTTTTCCAGTTCCATACATTTCCCTGCAAATTACATGATTTTGTTCTTTATGGCTGAGTAAAATTCCATTGTGTACATAACCCATAGTTTTGTAACCCATTCATCTATTGACAGACATCATGGCTGGTTCCATAGTTTGGCAACTGTGAATTGTGCAGCTATAAATATAGATACATATGCATCTGCCTGATAGTTTGTTTTCCATTCTTTTGGGTAGATACCCAGGAGTGATATTGCTGGATCATATGGTAGGTTCATTCCCATTCGTCTGAGGATCCTACATACTGTTTTCCAAAGTGGTTGCACTAATCTGCAATCCCACCAACAGTGTATTAGGGTTCCACTTCTCCACATCCTCATCAACATTTGTTGTTGTTTGTGTTTTTTATGATTACCATTCTAATTGGGGTTAGGTGAAATCTCAAGGTAGTTTTGATTTGCATCTCTCTGATTGGTAATGATGTGGAACATTTCCTCATACATTTACTGGCCATTTGTATTTCTTCTTTTATGAAGTGTCTATTTAGATCCTTTACCCACTTTTTGATTGGGTTATTTGTTTTCTTAACTGAGTTTCTTGAGTTCTCTGTATATCCTAGATGTTAGTCCTCTATTAGAAAAGTAACTGGCAAAAATTTTCTCCCACTCTGTGGGCTCTTTGTTGAGGTTGTTGATAGTTTCCTTTGCTGCAAAGAAGTTCTTCAGTTTAATGCAATCCCATGTATTGATCTTCCTTTGACTTGCTTGTGCCTTTGGGATTTTTTGAGAAAGTTTTTACCTGTGCTATGTGTTGAAGTGTTGGTCCTATGCCCTCTTCAAGTACCTGCAAGGTCTCTGGCCTAACTTCCAGGTATTTGATCCATCTTGAATTGACTCTTATGCAGGGTGAGAAAGTGAGGTTTATTTCTATTTTTCTGCATATGTTTAACCAGTTTTGCCAACACCATTTGTAGAAGAGATTATCTATTTTCAAGTAAATGTGAGAACCAGAGAAACAATAATTTCCAGGAAGCAAACAACTAAGCAAAGAAGAAAAAGCACTATCTCAAGCAGAAGTCAAAACTCAAAATGTTAGGAATTAAAAATCATCTCTCAATAATCACACTGAATATAAGTGGCCTCACTTCTCAATAAAATGACACAAGGTAACAAAATGTATTAAAACCCAGAATCCATCTATATGCTGCCTACAAGAAACACATCTTACAAGCAAAGATTTCCACAAACTAAAGGTGAAGGGCTGGAGCAAAGTAGTCCATGCCAATGGAATTTGAAGACAAGCAGGAGTAACAACTATGATATCAGATAAATTAGCCTTCAAGCCTAAGCTTATCAGAAGAGACAAAGCAGGCCATTTTTTACTAGTAAAAGGAACAATCCAGCAAGACAAAATAATAATTGCCAACATTTATGCCCCAAACATAGGTGCAGCCACTTTCATAAAACAAACACTTCATGATATAAAGTCACACATAGATCCCAATACAATAATACTGGGAAACTTCAATACTCCTTTCATATCACTAGACCAATCTTCTAAACAAAAGGTTAGTAAAGATGCTTTGGATCTAAAAATAATACCATAAACCAAATGGACCTATTTGACACATACAGAATATTTCACCCAACTACAACTGTATTCACATTTTTCTCATCAGCCCATGGACCCTTCTCCAAAATAGACCACATTCTGAGCCACAAATATGGTCTGAGCACTGGCAAATTCAAAAAATGTAACATAATTCCCTGGGTCTTTTCAGACCACAATTGAATAAACTAGAAATCAACTCTACGAAAACCCAGAGTAACCATGTAAACACATGGAGCTTGAACACCACACTGCTGAATGAGAAGTGGGTCATAGAAGAAGTAAGGGGAGAAATTTAAAAATTCATAGAACCACCAAAAACAGTAACACAACATATCAAAACCTCTGGTACACCTTGAAGGCAGTACTAAGAGGAAAATTTATAGTGCTCACATAAGAACAGAAAAATCACCAAATAAATAACATAATGATACAGTTCAAAACCTTTGAAAAACAAGAATAATCTAACCTTAAAGCCAGTAGAAGACAGGAAATTATGAAAATCTGAGCAGAAATTAATGAAGTAGAGAATAAAAAAAAAACACAGAAAATCAACAATACCAAAAGTTGGTTTCTTGAAAAAATAAGCAAGATTGATAAACCATTGGCCAACCTAACCAAAAGAAAGAGAGAATTAACCCAAATTACCAAAATAAGAGATGAAAAGGTGATATTATCACCGACAGTGTAGAAATACAGAGGACTGTTAGAAACTACTTTGAAAAACTATACTCCAACAACATAGAAAATCTAGAAAAAATTGACAAATTTCTAGACACATATAACCTTCCTAAACTGAGTCAAGAAGATATAGAAAACTTAAACCAACCAATAGCAATCAAAAAGATAGAAACAGCAATAAAGAGTTTACCATCAAACAAAAGCCCAGGGCTAGATGGTTTTCCAAGTGAATTTTATAAAACATTTATAGATGAGTTTATCCCAATACTCCTCAAACTATTCCATGAACTAGAAAGAAATGGGACCCTCCCAAACACATTCTATGAAGCCAACATCACATTAATACCAAAGCCAAATAAGACAGCTCAAGAAAAGAAAATGATAGGCCTATATCATTGATTAACTTAGATGCAGAACTGAAAAACAAAATACTGGCAATGTGTATTCAAAACCACATCAAGAAAGTTATACTCCATGACCAAGTCGGGTTCATCCCAGGGATGCAAGGCTGGTTCAACATACAAAAAACAACCCATGTAATTCACCACTTAAACAGAATCAAAGACAAAAATCACATGATCATTTCAATGGATGCTGAAAAAGCATTTGATAAGATCCAACACCCATTCATGCTAAAAGCATTGCAGAGAATCAGAATAGAAGGGACATATCTCAACATCATAAAGGCAATATAGAAGCCAACATCATATTAAATGGGGAGGAATTGTAAGAGTTCCCACTAGAAACAGGAACAAGAGATGTAACATTTCTTAATGGCTTGACTCCACACAACAGAGGAATCCCTTGTTCTGTGTAATCAATCTGTGACTCTGAATCCTCACTTGCAGAAGCAGGATGGACCTGATCCTCTGATGACAGGCATTTTAGGACAACACTATTCAGTACCATTTTAGAAGTGGCCCATCTGAAAGGACTTTTGAGGAGTGTTGAGAGACTGGTAGTCTGCTGAGGTCCAGCCCTCCAGGTAGTGGGGTCAGGGGTCCTTCAATAGGTGTGGATTGAGACAAGGTCGCGAGAATACACTCACACCACATGCATTGTAGAGATGTATCTGTTTATTGCTTGTAGGTAGCTGTTTTATATACTATCTTTGAAGTGAGGCATATAGAACAGGAGTTTTTTTTTTTTTTTCAGTACTGGGAATTGAACTCAGGGGCATTCTACCTCCGAGCTATACCCCCAGCCCTATTTTTTATTCTTTATTTTGAAACCGGGTCTCACTAAGTTGCAGAGAGCCTCACTAGGTAGCTGAGGCTGGCCTCGAACCTGGATCCTCCGGTCTCAGCCTCCCGAATGCTGGGATTACAAGCGTGCGCCACCACACCTGGCTAGAACAGGAGTTTTTATAGTCTTATTTTTCTAAAGGTTGAGTAGGTACATCTTTAACTAGAAAAGCCACTTCCTATGATATTTGATGGTGTTAAGAAAACAGTAAAAGTACAAAATACAATATGTATATAAAGATTCTTTTAGTACAAAGCAGTGTTAAAGGTAAACAATGAATATTCTCTATTCATTAGTTTAAATCTTTACTATTTGTTTAGCTCCTTTAAGCAGTGTTCTTATCTTTTTCTCAGGCAGCTAGAGAGTTAATGTGTCCAGAGAAACTTTAGGAAGCAAGGAGGAAGTGGACAAAGACTATCTGTCTTAAAGCCTTCTTTACTCATAGATAAAATAGTAGACCTAAATCTCTTTGGCTTATTTATTTTGTTTCTATACCTGTGTGCTGAGAGGGAACATAAGGCTGTTTAGTAACTAAGCTTGTGGAACATAAGGCTGTTTAGTAACTAAGCTTTCAAAGCCCATTTCCTGACTAATAATTGTATATGGTTAACTAATTTTTAAAGGGTTGTCTTGAGGCACTGCTTTTTCAGCTAATATTGTGTTTCTAAGAAATTTTCCTTTACAATTAATGTGAAAGCAAAACCCAAAGCACCCAAAATTTCCAGAATATAACATAATGCAAAGTGGGATATGCCACACATTCCTTCTTTTGGAATCATCTTCCTTGCAGTACTCCAGTGGACTGATCCTTGCTCAAGATCCAGCTATTAAGGAGCTGTGGCAGTAGCCTGTATTTCATGGAGAGGAGGGATATGGTAAAGAGGGAATTAGATAGAGTTTCATGGGATGAAGATTATAAAAATTACCCAACTTATACAAAGACCAATTCATGGACATCTGACAATGCTAAAGATGTATAATCCCCACCTGAGTGAGGCAATGGCATGTGTGCTATGGTGATACCATAGTGACGAACAGGAGGCACAACCACAGTATTCTTCAGCACTGCCAACAGTCGATCCATAACCAAGATGCTTATATGATAGGGTACTACAAATGTGAAAATGCATTAGAAAAGCCATAATAATTGATGGATTTTTTTTAAAAAGTGAAATAAAGTAAAATAAATTCCAAAGCAAAAGGGGAGATATGATAGCATTTATGCATGTATTTTAAAAAGAAAAATAATATATGATTGTGATTCAGTAGCTAATGTAGTGGAAGAATAAAATGCTTGTAGAGGGAATGACTTATGCTTGGTGGAGGACTGATATAAAAAAATTTTGACTTGAAGGAGATGTATACAAAAATACAATTGTTTGCAATAATACTTGTACTGGGAGCACACATCTTACTCCTTGAATTACATCCTAAGATATTTTTAAAACAGCCATGTGGGATAGCACACACCTGGAGTCCCAGTACTTGGGAGGCCAAAACAGGAGGATTTCAGGCTTAAGACCAGACTCCACAATTTAGAGAGATTCATAGCAACTTAGCAAGACTGGATTTAAAAATAAAATTTAAAAAAGCTGGAGTTATAGTTCCAAGGAAGAATTTCCCTGGGATCAATCCTGAATAACAAAACAAAAATTTAAAGAAGGAATTTGACAATAAGCAAAACATTTAAAGTTGTTCCTAGGCAAAAGGAAGGTTGTATTTTTAAAGATGATTATGAAAATCATGGGAATATTAAAAACAAAAAACAAGAGTACTCATAATCACTGAGTTGCATTCTCTCTGGGAATACAAGAAGAAAGTTCACATAAAACAGTCAAACCATCATCATTCACACAGAACCAACAGAGAGCAATGTGCTCAGTCAGAATTTTTATTTTATTTCATTTTTTTAGTTTACCTAGAGGAACTTCAGCGACTTCTTTAATTAGAGGGACTCAGGAAGTAGTGAAATTGTACAGCAGGGATTATAAAATTGTATTTATCAGGGCATGCAAAAGAATGGAATGGGAAGTGATGCTATACATACAAGATAGATGAGGAAGAACAGGAAGAAATAAAGAAGGGGTTTCAGCTGGATATAGTGGCACATGCTTGAAAGCCCAGTACCTGGGAGGCTGAGACAAGAAGATCACAGTTCAAGGCCAGTCTCAACAAATTCGCAAGAAAAATAAAAAAGGGCTGGGGGGTGTAGCTCTGATGTACAATGCTCCTGGAGATAATCCCTAGTATCCACCCCCCAAAAAAATTAAATAAAATAAAAAGGTAATGTTACACTGTTTTTGTGATTTGGCCTACTTTATGAGTTTTTAAAATAAATACTACATTTGGTCAATGTATGCTTATCACTTCTATGCCTGCTAAATTGTGAACACAATAGCTTTAGAAAGTGCTGAAAGTTGCAACTGTAAATTACAAAGAATATTAATATGGAATCAGGCTTTCCTTCTTAGAGTATATTTTACTTTGTCATAATTTTAATATACCCCCAAATTTGGTTTGTTAGAAATTAAATTAAAATGTTGGCACCATTTTCAGTCATAAGATGTATCTGGAATCTTATTGTTCATCTGTCAGTTTTTGGTATCAAGGTTATTCTGGTATTCCTTAATGAAGTAGGAAGTTTTCCAACTTTTTCAATGATATGCAGAACATTTTACTTCAATCGTGAGAATTTTATGGTAACTTAAATGACCTTTCTCAGAATGCTATAGGCATTATCTTTTGTAGGCATTAAACTTTTAAAAGTTTTAAACTTAATTATTCTAATTTGTTTCATAGTTTAGAACAATTTCTACTTTTGGTGAGTTAATTTTATTATTTCATTTTCCAAAAAAAACACATCCAATTTATCAGTATACTGTTATCATGGTAAGCCAATGGATATTTGAGGAGTATTTATGGTTTAGTTTTATGAAGTATGGTTTATAAGTTTTATTACTGTTCATGAATTTTGTATCATGTATAAGAAAAAAGTTGTCTACACCAAGGACAAAAAATGTTATGTCATCCTTTATTGTAGAATTGTCTTCTTGTAGATTAAACTTTAGGTTTTTGATTCATTTTAAGTCAGTTTTGCAAGTGGTGAGAGATTTGTGGTTCCCGAGTAATTCCTTGGGAGTGTCTGGCTGTTCAGATGTCTATCTTTACCCTGTGAGGGTAAATTTGACAGTTTCATCAAAACTCAATTCCTCACAAAGATATGGGATTTATCTCTGGGCTCTTTATACTACACTGACCTAGGAGTCTTCCCTGTGCCAGGGACATACTGTTTTGATGACTTTATCTCTATAGTCAATCTATTTACATGTATTTTAGGCCATGATGTTTTGCTGTTTTCAAAATTGTCCAAGAATGCCGCTGAGTGGCGGCAGCCATTGAGCCAGCCCCCAGTGTGGGGTCTACTAACAAAGAAATATATAACGACCTTCTACATTCCCAGCAACCAAAGGTGGAGTGAGTGACTCCTGAACTCCACATCCTAACCAGGCAGCATATCGCGGCACCTTCGACAGTGAATGGAACACGTGGTACGATCAGCTTAAGACTATGTGGAGCCACCACAGCTCACCTCTCCCTATAGAGCAGGAGCAGCAATCAACTGCACTGCAGAGCTTGAATCAAAACTGCTGCAAGAGCAGCTTCTTGATGGAAGGAAAGGAAGCAAAGCAGCAGAAAAGTGAACAAAGCAACAGGGGCAGCTGGTCGGAACCCAGAGAGTAGACCAGGGAAAACAGGGGAGCTGGCATGCGCACAGCAGTGGCGGCCACCATCTTGTCAGCTCCCAATTTGTCAGTCTCCCACAACAGCAGAGATCAAGCCAAAAGATATACAGAGGCCAAATCAGGTCTCTTCTTACAAATTTGCTGGAATTTTTATTTTGTTTCTTGTTGTTTTTTTGTTTTCAGGGTTTTTTGTTTTGTTTTTACTCTCTTTTCACTTTGCATTGCTTTGATTTATCTATGTTTGTTCGCAAGATTTGTTGCTTTGTTAACTTTTGCTAGACCCTAAAGTCAATACCTGAAACCAACCAAAGGCACAATAGAGTGGGCAGAAGAAGTACCAGAGTAATTGCAACTCAGTAGAAGATACCATTTACAGAGAGAGAGAGAAAAATAAGAAACCTATAAATTAAGAGAAAGCATGCAAGAGCAGAAAAGATATAAATTTAAGAACAGGGAAACCATGGTAAAGAAAAATAGCAAAGAAACAATGAGCCAACATAATCCCACAATAACAGAACTCAATGACACTGAACAACTCAGATCTTTAATAATAGAAACAAATAGATACAAAACTTGCAGAAAGTATGCAGAGAGAGCTGGAAAGAAATAAAGGAACAAATAAACAAAGAATCTTACACCCTGAGCAGGAATCATAGAGAAGCCTTGAGGGAAGTGAAGGATGCGAAAGATGCAATAATAGAAGTGAAGGCATCAATACAAACTATAAACAGTAGATTAGATAGACCACATAGAAAACAGAATATCACTCCTAGAAGATGATCATTCCAAAAATGAATCATTGTGCATATTCTAGAAAAACAAATTCAACAGTATGAATTGGACATCGATGGATCTTGACCAATTTTAAAAGAGCTAACCTAATAATAATAGGCATAGAAGAGGGATTAGAAGTTGAAACTAATGGAATAAACAACCTTTTCAAAGAAGTAATATCAGAGAATTTTCCAAACACAGAAAGGGAAGTAGACACACAGGTACAGGAAACATATAGAACTCCCTTTAGACAAGACCAAAGAAGAGGTTCACCATGCCACATAATAATCAAGTTGACTAATGTAGAGGCTAAGGAAAGAATTCTAAAGGCAACAAAAGTAAAAGGCCAAGTGACTTTTACAGGCAAACCAATTAGAATCACTCCAGACTTCCCAAATCAAGTCATGAAAGCCAGGAGGCGCTGGAGTAACATATTCCAAACTCTGAAAAAAAATAACTTGCAGCCAAGTTTCTCCTACCCAGCAAAACTCTCTCTAAAAATTGACGGGGATATAAAAACCTACCATAATAAACAGAAACTGAAAGAAGTTATATCTTCAAAATTAGCACTAGAGAAAATACTCAAAGAGATTAACTTCAAAGAAGAACTAACAAGTAAACATCAGAACTAAAGAAACATTAATTCCTTGCCAATGGAACTCAAAGACAAGCAGGAGTAGCAACTATGATATCAGATAAATTGGATTTCAAACCTAAGCTCATCAAAAGAGACAAATCAGGTCACCTTTTACTAGGAAAAGGAACAATCCAGTAATATAGGAAATAACAATAATCAACATCTATGCCCCAAACATGGGAGCAGCCCCTTTCATAAAACAAACTCTGAGCCGGGCGTGGTGGCGCACGCTTGTAATCCCAGCATTCGGGAGGTTGAGACCGGAGGATCCGGGTTCGCAGCCAGCCTCAGCTACCTAGTGAGGCCCTCCGCAACTTAGTGAGACTCAGTTTCAAAATAAAGAATAAAAAATAGGGCTGGGGGTATAGCTCGGAGGTAGAACGCCCCTGAGTTCAGTCCCCAGTACCAAAAAAAAAAAAAAAAAAAACAAACTCTGTATGATATAAAGTCACACATAGATCCCAATACACTAATACTAGACAACTTCAATATTCCTCTCATATCACTAGACTGATCTTCGAAAAGAAAAGGTCAATAAAGATACTTCAGACCTAAATAATACCATAAACCAAATGGACCTGTTAGACATATACAGAATATTTCACCCAACTACAACTCTATTCACATTTTTCTCATCAGCCCATAGACCCTTCTCCCAAATAGACCATATTCTGGGCCACAAAGAGAACTCTGGTAAATTCAAAAACTGTAACATAATTCCCTGCATCTTTCAGATAACAATGGAGTGAAACTAGAAATCAACTCTACGAAGACCCAGAGTAACCATGTAAATACATGGAGACTGAACACCACACTGCTGAATGAGGAATGGGTCATAGAAAAAGTAAGGGGAGAAATAAAAAATTCCTAGAAACCAACAAAAACAGAGACACAACGTATCAAAATCTCTGGGACACCCTAAAAGCAGTACTAAGAGGAAAATTTATAGCACTGAGTGCCCATATAAGAAGAACGGAAAATCACCACATTAATAACCTAATGACACAGCTCAAAGCCCTTGAAAAACAAGAACAGTCCAACCCCAAAGCCAGTGGAAGACAGGAAATTATGAAAATCAGAGCAGAAATTAATCAAATAGAGAATAGAGGGTCCCCAGATGAAAAAGTAGAGACCCTCGATAAACAAAGAAGTTGATTTAACCAAAGGGGATGGACGGGGGGGTGATGGGGGGAGGATATCCTAAGGCACATGATGTACTTAGACAATTATAGAAAGGTCACTCACAGAACTGAACTTGAGAGGGAGGGAGGGCTAGGAAGTGGAGTGGGAATTGGGGAAGGGGTCAGGTGAGAAATGTATGCACATATGTGGTTATCAATTTGTACCTAGCAAAGATATATACATACAAAGCACGAATTATTACAATAAAAAAAGAAAAACTATACTCCAACAAAATGGAAAATCTAGAAGAAATTAACTAATTTCTAGATACATATAACCTTCCTAAATTGAGTCAAGAAGATACAGAAAACTTAAACTGACCAATAGCAATCAAAGAGATAAAACAGAAATAAAGAGTTTACCATCAAACAAAAGCCCAGGGCTAGATGGTTTTCCAAGTGAATTTTATAAAACATTTATAGAAGAGCTAATCCCCATACTCCCCAAACTATTCCATGAAACAGAAAGAAACAGGACCCTCACAAACACTTATTATGAAGCCAACATCACATTAATACCAAAGCCAAATAAAGACAACTCAAGAAAAGAAAACAATAGGCTTCTATCATTGATTAACTTAGATGCAAAACTGCTAAACAAAATACTAGCACTGTACATTCAAAACTACATCAAGAAAATTATACACCATGACCAAGCGGATCATCCCAGGGATGCAAGGCTGGTTCAACATACAAAAAACAATCCATGTAATTCACCACTTAAACAGAATCAAAGAAAAAAATCACATGATCATTTCAATTTTTTTATTTTATTTATTTTTTAGCTTGGATTTTTTTATACATTTCTTGAGTACAACAGGGTTACATAGACATTTATGACATATCAATCATTGTCAGGTCACAAATAGCACCACTTCTTCATTTTACACATATAGCCCACATTCTTAACATAGCCTGGTTTCAATTGATGCTGGAAAAGCATTTGACAAGATCCAACACCCATTCATGCTAAAAGCACTGCAGAGAAGCAGAATAGGAGGAATATACCTCAAAATCATAGAGGCAATATACAATAGGCCCACAGCCAATATCATATTAAGTGGAGAAAAACTGCAAGAGTTCCCACTAAAAACAGGAACAAGACAAGGATGTCCATTATCACCTCTTCTGTTCAACATAGTACTTGAGACTCTAGCCAGAGCAATAAAGCAAGAGTAGGAAACCAAAGGGGTATAAATAGGGAAAGAAGAACTAAAACTATCCCTTTTTGCAGATGACATGATACTATACTTAGAAGATTCAACAAACTCAACCAAAAAACTTATAGAAGTGATTAACAAATTCAGCAATGTGTCTGGATACAAAATCAATCTTCAAAAATCAGAAGCTTTCCTGTATACCAACCATAAATCCACTGAAAAAGAAATCCAGAAAATAATTCCACTCACAATAGCACTCCAAAAAATAAAATACTTAGGGATAAACCTAACCAAAGAGGTAAAAGACCTCTGTAAGGAAAACTACAAAAAGCTGAATAAAGAAATTGACGAAGACCTTAGAAGATGGAAAAATCTACCATGCTCTTGGATAGGCAGAATAAATATCGTCAAAATGGCCATCCTCCCAAAAGTGATCTACAGATTCAATACAATATTCATGAAATTACCAAGGTCTCTTCTCACAGACATAGAAAAAGCAGTCCTTAAATTCATTTTGAAAAACAAAAAGCCCAGGAGAGCCAAAGTAGTTCTTAGCAACAAGAACCATGCAGGAGGTATCACAATACCTGACTTCAAACTCTACTACAAAGCCACAGTAATAAAAACAGCATGATATTGGCACAAAAGCACACATATAGACCAATGGAGCAGAATAGAAGACTCAGAAACAGATGCACAGACTTACAGTCAACTGATTTTTGACAAAGGAGCCAAAAACATGAACTGGAAAAAAGATAGCCTCTTTAACAAATGGTGTTGGCAAAACTGGTTAAACATATGCAGGAAAATGGAAATAAACCCCACTTTCTCACCCTGAACAAGAGTCAACTCAAGGTGGATCAAAGACCTGGAAGTCAGGCCGGAGACCTTGCAGCTACGTGAAAAGGGTATAGGACCAACACTACAATACATAGGCACAGGTAAAAACTTTCTCAACAAGACCCCCAAAGTACTAGCAACTTAAAGGAAGATCAATACATGGGATTGCATTAAACTGAAGAGCTTCTGTGCAGCAAAGGAAACTATCAACAACCTCAACAAAGAGCCCACAGAGTGGGAGAAAATTTTTGTCAGCTACTCTTCTCATAGAGGACTAATATCTAGGATATACAGAGAACTCAAGAAACTCTCAGCTAAGAAAACAAACAAAAAATGGGCAAAGGATCTAAATAGACACTTCACAAATGAAGAAATACAAATGGCCAATAAATGTATGAGGAAATGTTCTACATCACTAGCAATCAGAGAGATGCAAATCAAAACTACCTTGAGATTTAACCTAACTCCAATCAGAATGACACTCATCAAGAACACAAACTACAACAAATGCTGGTGAGGGTGTGGAGAAGTGGGAACAATAATACATTGTTGGTGGGATTGCCAATTGGTGCAACCACTTTGGAAAACAATATGGAGGATCCTCAGACAAATGGGAATGAACCTACCATATGATCCAGCAATACCACTTCTGGGTATCTACCCAAAAGAACGGAAACCAAACTATCAGACTGACGCATGTGTATCTATGTTTGTAGTTGCACAATTTACAATTGCCAAACTATGGAACCATCCAAGATGTCAATCAACAGATGAATGGATTACAAAACTATGGGATATGTACACAATGGGATTTTACTCAGCCATAAAGAAGAACAAAATCATGTCACTTGCAGGGAAATGGATGTAACTGGAAAACATTATGTTAAGTTAGATTAGTCAGTCACAAAAAGTAAAAAATCATATGCTCTCCCTAATATGTGGAAGCTAGGGAGAAAATGGGACATAAGAGGGACTCCAGAGGAAGAAGGAGAATCCTTAGGTGAACAAAAGATTTGATTTAACAGAAGGTGATGGGGGGCATGATGTAGTTTCATGAACACATCAAAGTCAATCACTTAACTGATCTTGAGAATGAGGGAGTGGGGTGGTAGTTGGGGAAGGGTTAAATGAGAAATGTGTGCATGTATGCCTTTATCAGCTTGTACCTAACAAAAATGTATGATTGCAATGCACCAATTAAAAAAATTGTCCAAGATATCTTAATTCCTTAATATTTCAAAATAATTTTGTAATGCTCATGAGTAAATAAAAACATTCTTCAGTACTCTGGGCACAGTGGTGCACACATATAATTCCAGTACTTCAGAGGATTACAAGTTTTAGGCCACTCTCAGCAAGTTAGCAAAATTGTGATTCAAATGAAAAAAGAAAAAAAAGGGGGGGGTGCTTGGGGTATAGGGTATAGCTCTGAAATATACTGTCCATGGATTCAATCTTTAGTGCCCTGCACACACCTTCTGAGAGTCAGAAAGTGGGGTCAAGGAACAAACAGAACAAAATATTCTCTTATGATTCCTATCTATAAGGGTTTCAGGAGCTCTACATCATGGGCCAGAGACAGAAATGTATAGAGCGGCTACATACCTTTCTGATGCCTAATTTAGAGTATCACTTTGATTGGTTTCAAGATGCTTAGAGAAATGTAAATAATTTTTTAGGACTGTGTTTGTGAAGATGTTTCCAGAATTTTAAGTTACTCTGAAATTCTTATCTCCCTTCTTTTATATGTGATCTATTTCTTGTGTGTGTGTGTGTGTGTGTGTGTGTGTGTGTGTGTGTGTGTGTGTGGTTCTGGGGATTGAACACAGGGTCATTCTACCTCCAAGCTACACACCTAGTCCTATTTTTTTATTCTTTATACAGGGACTCATTAAGTTGCAGAGGGCCTCACTAAGTAGCTGAAGCTGGCCACAAACCTGGATCCTCCAGTCTCAGCCTCCCAAGTACTGGGATTACAAGCATGTGCCACATCACCCGGTTTATATGTGATCTATTTCTATTTATTGCATTTTGTCTTAATGATGGGACCCAGTTTGGAACTTCTTTGAAGATGCAGAAAAGTCCAGTAATATGCCAAATCTTTTAAATAATGTATATTTGGTAGCATTTATTTTAAGAGGGCTGAAATTTGTTCTGACAGGCAGTTGATTTACTTTCCGATTATCTGGTTGTTTTTGTATTTACTATATATTTTGTATTTACTATAATATTACCCCTTTGCCCTAGTAGTGGAATACAAGTGTTCTTGGCTCTTTTCTATATATGAGTGTTTAACCAAGGATATTCCTTTCTAGCTGGTGGGGTCTGAGTGTCTTCTATCCTTGTGTGAACTTCGGAAGTATTTCAACTTAATGTTTTCTAGTTCATGTTTCCCTGGATTTAGAGTTTTTACTTTACCCATGGGTAGCTTTTATTTAGTCACATATTCAAGAGGACCCCTGCATAAACTTTTGGGCATTATTCTCCTTATTATTTCCTCTCCTCTGGAACTCTGACTGAAATTTGCAAATATTTATGTCTCCCTAGAATCTCACCTCCATATCTGGAAATCACTGTAATGTTTGTGCTCTGTATAGATTCTTCCTCTAGAGAGAGAAACTTCGATAGTGGCTCTGGGCAGATGGCTTGGACAATAGAAATTGTGTTTAACTTCTCTCAAAGGGCTACATTTCTTCCTTGTGCAGAGTTGTTTCAAGTATTATGTCTGGTTTCCCATTGTTCTAGTGACTAGGGAAGTTTGATCTTATTACTCCATGCTGTTTGGAAGTAAAGTTCAAACACAGATTTATTGCTCATCATATTACTGCTTCTTTTTTTTACCTCAATCATAACCATCTATATATGAGAATATAAGCATGCTTCTTAATAAAACCACTTTCTAGAAATGTTTAATTAACCCTCTGAGAATACAGATCCACAAACCTTTGTTAAGTCATATATATATATATATATATATATATATATATATATATATATATATATATATATAATCTGTGCACATGTATGTGTGTGTGTGTGTGTGTGTGTGTGTTTTATAAAGTAAAGTTGCAACTCACAAACATGTATATCAGGTTCAGATTGCTTTTCTCATCTTTTGTTGGACATGATATGGTATTACCAAACACTCTTAGTATACCTTAATTGTATGCCAGTTCTGTTTACTTCTTGGTTTCTCTATTACAGTTAATAACCACCTGGTAGCCGGGCGTGGTGGCGCACGCTTGTAATCCCAGCATTCGGGAGGCTGAGACCGGAGGATCCGGGTTCGCGGCCAGCCTCAGCTACCTAGTGAGGCACTCGCAACTTAGTGAGACCCTGTTTCAAAATAAAGAATAAAAATAGGGCTGGGGGTGTAGCTCGGAGGTAGAATGCCCCTGAGTTCAATTCCCAGTACTGCA
>PVLC010000893.1:85091-117498 GCA_004027655.1 Graphiurus murinus | reverse complement strand
ACATTCATGAGCTCTTTAGCCTTGAAGAAGTGGGTTGGGTCTCCATGTAAAGGGTAAATATTTATGCAGGAAAGAGTCTTGTGTCTGGTAAAGCATAACCAACAAATAAGTGCTTTTAAATAGACAAATTATTTTTATACTGCTAATGCCTAAATTCAAAATGATCATATAATACTATTTTAGTTATGTAACTAGTCTAATAACAATCTTTGCCAACTTTTTTCCAAACTTGATTTCTCATTGAAATTAAATGAATTTTTAAGAAGTTCAATTCCCTGTTTGTTGCATACAAAAGTGTTCTTTTGCTTCTTTGATGATGCCCTTAAACTGCTTACCAGCACACACTTGGTCTTTTTTTTCCTTTTTATTTATTTTTTATTTACTTATTTATTTTATTATTCATGCATTGTAAGCATACATCTTTGTTAGATACAAATTGGTAATGACATATGTGCCCACATTTCTCATTTGACCCCTTCCCTAGATTCCCACCCCACTCCCTTGCCCTCCCTCGCTCTAAAGTTCGGTTTAGTGAGTAACCTTGATGTACATTAGGGTGTCCCACCCATCTATCCCCTTCAGTTAAATCAACTTCTTTGTTTATCGAGGGTCTCTCCTTTTCCATCGGGAGACCCTCTTATGCCCCATCTTCTCCCTAGCATCCGCATATTAGGGAGAACATATGCTTCTTTACTCTTTGTGACTGGCTAATCTCACTTAACGTAATGTTTTCCAGTTGCATCCATTTCCCTGCAAATAACATGATTTTGTTCTTTTTTATGGCTAAGTAAAATTCCATTGTGTACATATCCCATAGTTTTGTAATCCATTCGCCTGTTGGTGGATATCTTAGCTGCTTCCATAGTTTGGCTATTGTGAATTGTGCAGCTATAAACATAGATACATATGTGTCGGTCTCATAGTTTGGTTTCCATTCTTTTGTGTAGATACCCAGAAGTGGTATTGCTGGATCATATGGTAGGTTCATTCCCATTTGTCTGAGGATCCTCCATATTGTTTTCCAAAGTGGTTGCACTAATTGGCAATCCCACCAACAATGTATTAGGGTTCCTACTTCTCCACATCCTCGCCAGCAGTTGTTATTGTTCATGTTTTTTATGATTGCCATTCTGATTGGAGTTAAGTGAAATCTCAGGGTAGTTTTGATTTGCATCTCTCTGATTGCTAATGATGTGGAACATTTCCTCATACATTTATTGGCCATTTGTATTTCTTCATTTGTGAAGTGTCTATTTAGATCCTTTTCCCATTTTTTGATTGGGTTATTTGTTTTCTTGGCTGTGATTTTCTTGAGTTCTTTGTATATCCTAGATATTAGACCCTTATCTGTAGAGTAACTAGGAAAAAATCTTCTCCCACTCTGTGGGCTCTCTATTGAGGTTGTTGATAGTTTCCTTTGCTGCACAGAAGCTCTTCAGTTTAATGCAATCCCATGTATTGATCTTCCTTTGAGTGGCTAGTGCTTTTGAGGTTTGTTGAGAAAGTTTTTACCTGTGCCTATGTGTTGTAGTGTTGGTCCCATGCCCTTTTCACATAGCTGCAAAGTCTCTGGTCTAACTTCCAGGTCTTTGATCCACCTTGAGTTGACTCTTGTTCAGGGTGAGAAAGTGGGGTTATTTCCATTTTCCTGCATATGTTTAACCAGTTTTGCCAACACCATTTGTTAAAGAGGCTATCTTTTTTCCAGTTCATGTTTTTGGCTCCTTTGTCAAAAATCAGTTGACTGTAAGCCTGTGCATCTGTTTCTGAGTCTTCTTTTCTGCTCCATTGGTCTATGTGTGTGTTTTTGTGTCAATACCATGCTGTTTTTATTACTGTGGCTTTGTAGTAGAGTTTGAAGTCAGGTATTGTGATACCTCCTGCATGGTTCTTGTTGCTAAGAACTACTTTGGCTCTCCTGGGCTTTTTGTTTTTCCAGAAGAATTTAAGGACTGATTTTTCTATGTCTGTGAGGAGTGCCCTTGGTAATTTCATGAGTATTGCATTGAATCTGTAAATCAGTTTTGGGAGGATGGCCATTTTGACGATATTTATTCTGCCTATCCAAGAGCATGGTAGATTTTTCCATCTTCTAAGGTCTTCATAGATTTCTTTCTTCAACTTTTTATAGTTTACTTATAGAGGTCTTTTACCTCCTTGGTTAGGTTTATCCCTAAGTATTTTATTTTTGGGGTGCTATTGTGAGTGGAATTGTTTTCTGGATTTCTTTTTCAGTGGATTTATGGCTGGTATACAGGAAAGCTTCTGATTTTTGAAGATTGATTTTGTATCCAGACACTTTGCTGAATTTGTTGATCACTTCTACAAGTTTTGTGGTTGAGTTTGTTGAATCTTCTAAGTATAGTATCATGTCATCTGCAAAGAGGGATAGTTTTAGTTCTTCTTACCCTATTTTTACACCTTTGATTTCCTTCTCTTGCCAATTGCTCTGGCTAGAGTCTCGACTACTATATTAAACAGGAGAGGTGATAGTGGACATCCTTGCCTTGTTCCTGTCTTTAGTGGGAACTCTTGCAGATTTTCTCCATTTAATATGATGTTGGCTGTGGGCCTATTGTATATTGCCTTTATGATGTTGAGGTATGTTCCTTGTATTCCAGTTCTCTGAAGTGCATTTAGCATGAATGAGTGTTGGATCTTGTCAAATGCTTTTTCAGCATCAATTGAGATGATCATGTGATTTTTGTCTTTTATTCTGTTTATCCGGTGAGGAAATAACAATTATCAATATCTATGCCCCAAATGCAGGTGCAGCCACTTTCATAAAACAAACTCTGTATGATACAAAGACACACATAGATCTAATGCACTAATATTAGGAGACTTCAATACTCTTCTTTTATCTCTAGCCTGCTCTTCTAAACAAGAGATCAGTAGAGATGCCTCAGACCTAAAGAATACCATAAACCAAATGGACCTATTAGACACATATAGACCCTTTCACCAACTACAGCTGAATTCACATTTTTCTCAGCTGCACATGGAACCATCTCCAAAATAGACCACATTCTGGGCCACAAAGCGAGCAGTGGCAAATTCAAAAAAATGCAACATAATTCCCTGCATCTTCTCAGACCACAATGGAGAGAAATTAAAAATAAACTCCAAGAAGATCCAAAGTAATCATGGAAACACATGAAGACTGAACACCTCATTGCTGAATGAAGATTGAGTCATAGAAGAAGTAAGGGGAGAAATTAAAAAATTCCTAGAAACCAATGAAAACAGAGACACAACATATCAAAACCTCTGGGACACCTTAAAGGCAATACTAGGAAGAAAATTTATAGCACTGAGTGCCCACATAAGAAGAACAGAAAATCACCAAACAAATAACCTAATGACACAGCTCAAAGCTCTTGAAAAACAAGAACAGTCTAACACCAAAGCCAGTAGAAGACAGGAAATCATGAAAATCAGAGCAGAAATTAATGAAATAGAGAATAAAAAATATACAGAAAATCAACAAAACTAAAAGCTGGTTTCTTGAAAAAATAAACAAGATTGATAAACCATTGGCCAACCTAACCAAAAGAAAGAGAGAATCAACCCAAATTACCAAAATAAGAGATGAAAAAGGTGATATTACCACCGACAATATGGAAATACAGAGGATAGTCAGAAACTATTTTGAAAACTATACTCCAACAAAATGGAAAATCTAGAAGAAATTGACAAATTTCTAGACACATATAACCTCCCTAAATTGAGTCAAGAAGATACAGAAAACTTAAACTGACCAATAACAACCAAAGAGATAGAAACAGCAATAAAGAGTTTACCATTAAAAAAAAAGCCTCGGGCCAGATGGCTTTCCAAGTGAATTTTATAAAACATCTATAGAAGAGCTAATCCCAATACTCCTCAAGCTATTCTGTGAAATAGAAAGAAACGGGACCCTCTCAAACACATTCTATGAAGCCAACATCACATTAATACCAAAACGAAATAAAGACAGTTCAAGAAAAGAAAACTATAGGCCCATGTCATTGATGAACTTAGATGCAAAACTGCTAAACAAGATATTAGCAATGTGCATTCAAAACCACATCAAGAAAATTATACACCATGACCAAGTCAGGTTCATCCCTGAGATGCATGGCTGGTTCAACATATGAAAAACAATCCATGTGATTCACACACTTGTTCTTAACTTGACCTTTATATATCCTCCTAGAAGCATTGATTGCCATCTCCCTTTCTTTTTTAATATCAAATTACTTGCAGTTCTTGAACTATAATATGTTTTCTCATGCCTGTGTCTATTTAAACTTGTGTCCATTTTAATCCCTTTTTCTACTAACTTTTCAACGATTATCTCAGTCACCATCTGTGATCTGTGCTGTGCACTTTGTGATGTTGGTCACTTAATTTCAGTACTAATTGTCATTAAATGCAATCTTCTCTGCACTCACAATGCAATTTTATGCAGTACCCACTTACAATATGTGCCCTAATTTTTTGCTTATTTAAAATAAACACATTGTTGAGAGTCTTGGTTTTTAAGTTATTTTTCCAGTGTTTATTATATATTCTCTTCCTATAGAATAAAGATTTGCCAAACCAGGAATTAATTGAATATCCGTAAAATTAATAGATAAGTGTTCTGAAATTAGGTATTATTTAGCATGGCATTAGTCTCCACTACAGATAATTGATTAGAAACACACACACACACACACACACACACACACACACACACGTGCATATACATGTATATGAGAAAAAATTGTTTTGGCTTTCTTTTGATTCTCAGAAATACATGCATATGGATATTGATTTTTACATGTTTTCTGTTATTTTAATCACACTCAAATATTTTATTACAATAGCACTTAAAAGGTCAGTGATATGAGATTTTAGTACTTTCGTTACAGAGTAACTCAGTGGAGTGGAAAGTTTTCTTTTTTTTTTACAAAGTAAGAATATAAGTTTTCTTCACATTTACTGCTCTGTTCCCAGAGTTATTTTTGACATCATCATGACATGCAAAAAGATTCTAACACATTGCACTGAACGTTTATGTCTTTCCAGTGTTTATTATATATTCTCTTCTTTTCTTTTTTTTCTTTAATTTATTTATTTATTTTTCATCTTTCCCTTATTTGGTGCATTGTAATTACACATCTTTGTTAGGTACAAGCTAGTATAGGTAAAGACATCCATGCACACATTTCTCATTTAACCCTTCCCCAATTCCCGCCCCACTCCCTCCTCTTCGAGTGGAAAGTTTTCTACTAGCAATTTTCTAAATAATCACTTCATGATGAGTCATGAATTTATTTGTAATAAGGTGCTGACAAATGAATGAACATACTATTTAAATTTCTTCTGATGAACTAGGGAAACTTCAAGTGGTAAAACAAATCATTCTGTTTCCTAAATTCAACGCAAATGTAATAAATCCATCTGTCAAGTGGTACTTGCGTGAAATGCTGTGTTTCCAGAGGAGTAAATGAAAGTCTCCATAAATTCTTCCTGTCACTGCTGTGACTCAGCTGCAATTATCCCAGAACTCACTCCTGATTGTGCTTTCACTGGGTTTTCTGGAGCAAGTTAAAGATGTTCTTCTCCACTTATAAGGGAAAAAGAAAACAAAACAAAATCTTGCCAGAGAGATGCTTCCAGAAATTTCTATAGAAACAGGACAGGGTTCTGTGGAGCCTGTGAGGCCACCACTGTCACCATTGACCTGTCCACTCATCACCTGGTGATCCTCAACCCTTCCAAGATCCATGTCTGTGGCCTAAATGTCAGTGCCATCACTCCCCAACCCACTTTCAGACAATGGGAAACCAGTCACTCTTCAATCAAGTGATCTCACCACACTTGTTTTCATCTGAATCCCACATGCACACCAGTTATGTTCTATTAATGTTAAGTACTTATAAAATTTCAAAACAAATCTACCTCCTTAATGGGCTTTTATCCTAGCCAATTTTCAACAAATGTGATTGTAACAGCATATTAAGTTGATGAAGTTTGCTGCACACCCTGTAGTACTTCACACAAACTTCATGTCTTCCTGGGAGGGTTTTCAGTACAAGCCCTTTACCTGCTGTGGGCCGATGTCAATTGGCAGGTGTGCCACATTGTACAGACTTGTGAGGACCCTGGTAGTGGTCTGTTTCACTTATTCTCCATGTCTTTGCACATTTGAGATAGGCAACTGCTATGGCAAAATTTTATATATACATATGTACATTTATTTCATGGTTTGGAATCCTCACCTCATTTTCATCAATTTAATATGCTGTTACAATCACGTTTGTTGAAAATTGGCTAGGATAAAAGCCCACAGAACCCTGTCCTGTTTCTATAGAAATTTCTGGAAGCATCTCTCTGGCCGCCAGGTTGCTGAGGAAGAAGGTGCTTTTCCAGCTGAAGGAAAACACTACGTGCCAAGCTGTCAGGGACTAAGGACTTTCACAGGGAACAGAGATGGTGTGGCTATAACTGGGGCTTTGCCGAGTTCCCAGGTCAGAGTCTAAAGTCAGACTCTACCAGGACACCCTGGAAGCCTGTTGAGGATAGGGGTACCAACAACAGGATGGGAAGGGCTCACCAGGAGGACCACAGAAGTGTGGTGCACCACTGTGGGTCTTCAGGATATCGCAGCATTAAAGTGCTGAGGAAAGAGGGGCAAGGATTTGAGACAAGCCATTTGTAATGGGATGCCACAGGACAGGGACTGTCATCTGTAGGCATATATACTTATCCATACATATGTGAATGTATGTGACTAAATATGGGTGTGTTTACATATAGGTCGGTGTATCTGATAACTATCATCTATCTATATACCTATCATCTATCTATTTATATATCTATCATCTATCAATCTATATAGATGTCTATCTATATATTTATCATCTGCCTATATATCACTCTATCTATGAACACACATGTAGTCAATGGGCCTCAGACTGGATGTGTGGGAACAGAGTGAGTTGGATTTACGAGTGAAAATAAATTTTTTTGTGGAAACATTTAGAGTTTGAAAAACTGATATAAACTGGAAGACGAAATAATATAAGAGTTTGGTTAAATCAAGATAAAGAAGTCAGCAATGAAGAGTTAATACTGTGAACAAAGTGCCCTAGAAATATTTCAAAATATTGGTCTATTGTTTTCATTTTATTCTGAAACTGAGGAAGAAGGAAAAAAGGCATGGGAATGTGAATAAATGCATCATACCAATGAACCCCCTGTCAGATTTGGAGCCATTATGCTGACAACCAGAGATGATGACCCGAATATTTAACAGCCTAGTCCATACATAAGCATGTCGAAATTGGCTGAGTTTGTCCAGTCCCCAAACTTTGCACCAAAGAGTTGAGAAAATATGTAGTTGTACATATTCATAGTTGACTTTTTTGGGGGGAAAGCATTTATATTGTCACCATGAGATAGAGAAAAGATATGTGGAATGTTGTTATACTTTTTGTAGTTTACCACTTATGAGTTTTACTTTGAATCCCATTAGCCTGTGTTAAGGAGATGGTTAAAATAATCTCTATAGCAAGGTCATGTGTCATTGATCTCACCAAAGATACCTTGCACAATCCCCTCTTGAGGTCAAGTGTAAAATTCTCATTTGTATTGACTACTCCTGTTTGTGTCTGGGTGTCTATTTGCCCTTTGCCCACAGTGTTAAACTCTACTATTCTTAATAACTGTGGCAGTATGGGAATTTCTCCCTATCCCAAAGCTAACATGTTAGAGAGCCACAGTTTTATGGATGCAGGCAAAGCCATAATTGCAGGTCAGAGGCAAAGGGCTTTATTATGCCTGTTATAGTATAGTAGGTATCCTGAGCTTCTGTTCATGTTGGTCTCCTGTCCCCATCTCTTTGGAGGTATGCTTCGTAAGTAGAGGGATTGTGCAACAGCTTAGAAAACAGAGTTCAATAAACATCCAGTCTCCTTAGGACTGGATGCTGGAAATCTGTCCAACCTTTTTTCCAGATGGAGAAGTTATCTTTCCTGGTCAGGACACAAATTTTTCTTCTGCCCAGGAGACACAGTATCTTCCAAGGTCATTTGCTATATAAAGGCCATCAAAATGAAAAGTCTGTAACCAAAACCATCCATCTCTCTTTACTAGATTTGAAGAAGCACAGAGATGCATGTAAAATTCTCTCCCAACTATTACTTCTGACTCTCTACTACACATCTTATAAAATTATAAAAGGCTCTGATATTTGCTAAGATATTGATTTTGAAAATTAAGAATGCTGGAAGGACATTTTCCAATGTGGGTAACTTACATTCTTCCTGGGTATGATAAATCCTGGGTATGAACTTAATCCATCTTTCAGAGGTGAGTTATTTAGTTTAGGTTACACCAAAAATAGAATGTCAGTGTCACAACCATATTGACCTTTGACCCAATGCAGATTTGTTCAGATACTATCATGTTCCCATAGAGAAACAACAATTACTGAACTTCACTGGTACAGTCTCTTCATTTGAGAGATAATCTAGTTATCTATATAATCCTTCTCTATTCATCTGACAAAGTGTGACAAAGGTTGCAAACGTTTTGCAAGTATTATAGATCATAGAATAATTTCTGAGTTAAGTTCAACAATGTACCTTTGTGCTATCTTATTGTTCCTCTTGCTCTTAAAAATCTACATTAATAGAGAATCAATAACCTACCAGTCATCACTCCTCCTCCGTTCTTAGCAATTTGACATCCTCCAGGATGGAGTGAAGATGCTTCTTTCTCTCTCTTTTTTCTTCTGGGTCCACATCCTGGTGCAGGAGCAGCTGTTCGGACATAGCACCTGTCTGTGAAGATGAATCTCAGTTTCCATCTGAGCTCAGCCCAAAGTTACAGTTAGCAAAGAGCTTATATTTCATTTTATCATTTGAAGGAATTAAGTAGCATCCTATCCCCAGAAGAACTTCTACTGAGATTCCCAAATATTCTCATGCCAGAAAGGGTCTTGGTTTCACATTTGAATAATGTAATGACAAATCTTCATGGTTTTTCCCAGAGCAAGGGAACAATATTTCTATTCAAATCCAGATTTCAGTCCCATCCAGAGGGGATAAGCTTACAGACCTGTAACCTTAGTTGCTAAATTTTACCATTATCAAATTCAAAATATTCTGTTTCAACCAGATTTCAACTGTATGCATTTGATGAGTTCATCTAGTTATTTTTCCTCAATGCTTTATAAAATAAATAATTTCTGATAGTAACTTAATGGTCTCAGTTAAAGTGATGATTATCTAAGAAGTTTAAACAAGCTTGCTGTAAGATAGCAGAGATCAAAGTGAGTGCGACCTTTCACTCATTCTGACTTTTCAGTGAAGAAATTGACATGTAATTTTAATTGGAGCCTATATTTTCTTATTCTACACGGCATCATTGTTTCAGCAGTGCACAGTTCATAACTGGTTTTCAAAATATTTTCCTAAATGACAAAAAAAACTATTATGTTATATGATTATATAACCTAGCTTCTGCATTATTTTAAATACTCATTTATTTATTTTTATGGAAATAGGAATTAAACCCAGGGGCATTGTACTTCCAGGCTACACCCTCAGTCTTATTTTTTTTTTATTTTGAAAAGGGGCCTTACTGTTTCCAAGGCTGACCTTGAACCTATGATCCTGCTGTCTCAGCCTCCCAGGTATTGAGATTGCAGGTATGTGCCATCATGCAAGGCTTTGGAATTATTTTTATTATAACATATTTATTAAATAATATTTTGGTAGTTTTGCCTATTTTGGTATCATTTACTATGAGAAAACTAAACATTTTTTAATAGCTATGCTATTTCTTCTTTTATCTTAACTCTCTGCATTGGCTAAACCCACCATAAAAATATTAAATTTTAGTGTCTGGGGAGAATATGCTTTACTTCTAAACTCACAAGTCAATTAGTATTATCTTCATAGAATGTAAATATAACTTAATAGCTGATATATTATGATTTCTTTGTCTTTCTCTGATATACATCACATATTGATGTGTGTTCACATTCGTATTTGTAGTTACTTTTAATACTCTTAAAAATACTCAGATTTTCAGTGTATTAAATTAGGGAGTTAAATATGCTTGTTACATGCCATACTTTCAACTTGACTGATACTTGTCTAACATTAGTGGTACTACTACTACTACTAATAATAATAATAATAATAATAATGCCATTCATTTTCCCATCTTCCTGGGTAGGTACACTCATTATTCTGATTTTGTACACAAGAAGCCCAGGTGGTGAGAAAGGTGCTGATGTCATAAATAAAGGTGGAGTTTAGTGCCAAGCCACACATGGTCAGCACAGACTGATTTCCATGGCCCGTTCATCATAATCCATGCCCACCCACCTCCATTCTCAACTAGCTGATGTTCTTTAAATGCTAATACTCAGAGAAGAAATAAAGATGAGAAGGAATTTGTATTTTAAAATAAATTGAAGGTAAGCACATGACTAAGAGGCTATTAAGTAAATTTAGTTCTCTCCTGTGAGAGGGGAGTAGGAATATGAAGCACCTTAGGAAGAGCCCTGTTACAGCCACTTTCTAAAGCTGCTGACCAGAGTGTCTTCGTGAACATGAGGAGATGAGGAGGGATGTTTATGCAGTTGGGATTAAATGAAGTTGTTTCAGGATTCCAATTGTGTATTACTCCCACCAAAAATCCGTCACACCTGAAAAAATAGCTCACAGTGGTATCTGATATAAAAAAATGACTGAGTAGTCTGAATGCATAACTGTATATCCCAGCAATGACTTATTGAGAAAAAAGACTCATTTCTCCACCAAGAAAAAAGCTAATACTGGAATACTCTGCTGAGGATCCTCCAGTTCCTCAAGTGGCCAGGTAGAGTGTGGAGAGAGGAAGCCAGGAGCTGGAAGAAGGTGTCCCAGAGAAGTGCTTGGGTGTGGGACACATTAGGATTTGGGAGGATGCCTTAATTAAGCCACATGTCTCTTCACGATGTCTCCTTCTGACTGCTGTGTTGAGCAAGTTCAAACTCCATGTACACACATATCTGGTTTGTAAAGCCAGGCCAGGAATCTTGAGCCCATCGCCACCTTCTGAGTCAGAGTAGTTATTCTAATTAATAAATAATCAGGCATAATTACACATCTACCTTTTCACCCAAAGGATATGCTGGTTGTGTGAGGCATGGGGAGAAGTATGGAGTGGGAGAGTGAGGTTTATTTCAGGCCATAGACCATTTTCTGTGAGTTTAGCCCTTCGCTTCCCATCCCCAATTTTTCTTCTTTGAAATTTATATTCAGATAAAATGAAAAAATATTTAGTGAACACTTACTGAGTGGAATGCATTGTGCAAACTAATGTAAATATAGAAAGTACCAGCACATGGAGAGACAAAATAGAAAAATGAGATTTGCCAATTAAATGTTATAAACTATTTTGGTTTAATAAGTTACGTATTTATGTTAAAAAGCAAGCAAGCTTTGCATGGTAGTGCACACCTAAAAATCAGAGTATTTGGAAGGGTGAGATAGGAGAATCATAAGTTATAGACCAGCCTCAGTAACTTAGTGAGACTCTCAGCAACCCAGCAAGATCTTGTTTCAAAACAAAAATGAAAAGATCTGGGGATTTAGCACATAGAAAGAATGCACCTGGGTTCAATCCCCAGAACTACACACAGAACAACAACCAAAGCAAACAAACAAATAAATACACAAAAACAATAATTCATCTCACTGGGCCTCTTGTATGAGCATATATGTATATTCAATTTTCACATAATTTGGTAGTAAAAATTGCTCATATACATGGCTATTTCTCCTTGGAAAGTGTGACTAAATATAATGTCTTTTTTTGCAAATAAGTATAACTTAAAATGTGTATTAAACTTTTCATTTTTTTGTTAAATTAATGAGTTTCATGCAAACACCAGACAAGTATTTTTTTCTGTATTGATTACACACTTTAAAAAGGAAGTAGCTCTTTCAATAGTAAATTTTAGATAACTTTCTTTCATTTAACATCTTCCACCTCTAAAAGGTCAACTCTTAACATTTTAGAAATAATTATTATTTACTGAGGACATCTAAAGCTAATTACCTCAATATCCCTATCTTTTATTTTGGGATTTAGTATTAAGAGCATTGTCTGACTTTGGCAGAAATTGGAACATGAATATATTATCTGAAACTTAAGGGGAGAGGGATACTTTGACCATAATTCATACTTTTACAAGTACAAGGTGATTATTTTGAACTTTTCCATGGAAATAAAATTTACTCTTGACCTTGTAAAGGCAATTAGAATACCCTAGAAAATTCAACATATTCAGTAATCAAAAGACATTATTAGGTAATTTCACACTTTGTAAGTAAACCTCTGTCTTTTCCATTTGTAAAAAATTCTGAGTTTAATTAGATAAATGTATGCCCAGAGACTCAAGAGCAGTAGATTAATTTAAAATAAATTAGGTGACTGAGACTCAAAATACTTTGCTAAGAATGTTCATCATTTGTCATTAAAATACAAGGAATGAGAAGAAGTGGAAAATATACAAAAAGAAAACAAGGAAGAATGATGTTTTTTTCTACAAAAATATGTACAATTTTATGGTAATAGTTATTAATCATAATATGCATAACACCTCCAAATTATAATTAATGAAACCTCAAAGAAAACAAATTTTAAAATAATGTCAATACCAAATCATTTATGAAATAATCCCTGGTTTGTTTTATTTTTCATAAAATTGATGAATAGCTTATCTGGTTTCCTGTCTTTAATATTATTCTTTCTTCCTCTCCTTGATTATTTATTGAGATTCCTACACACAAAACATAAGATCTTGTTTCTGTCCAGCAAGAAATTTTAGTCCAATGAGGACTCACCCACTACTTTACTTGATCTGTTGTTCCTGGAAGTTTCTGCTATCATAAATTTGACTCTTCCTTTCTTTCTTCTTCTTCTTCTTCTTTTTTTTTTATCAATGCTCATTTATCACAGTCTCTGTTTCTACTTCATGGAGTTATTCATTTTCACTACTACTACCACCATTTCTCATTTAATATTCTTCAGTTTCCTTTACTGTCCTTTCAGTTAAAATCCATCCTTCTAGTTGATCGTGACTTTAGTGTCATTGAACAGGACATATCAAGCTAGACTCCAATATCAGCCATCCCTAGTTTCACCATTTGTGTCCCTCTCTCCTTCTTTTCTCTCTTCCTCCCCCTCCCCCTCCCCCTTTCTTTCTTTCTCTCTCTCTCTCTCTCTCTCTCTCTCTCTCTCTCTCTCTCTCTCTCTCTCTCTCTCTCTCTCAGCTGAAGAGCCAGCCAACAATGGACTGAACCTCTTAAACCATGAACCTTTTCTCCACTTAATTTCCACTTAATTGTACTTGTTGGATATTTTGGTCACGGGGACAAAAAAGTTAACTAACATATAGGGGGGAATAATAGATACTGCCCCCCTGAATGGAGGCTGCTAGAACAGTCCAGGTAAGTGGTAGTAACCTCTGGTGCAATTGGGGATATTGAATACAAATATTGGGGCAGAGGAAGTGCTCAAAGGATGCTATTTTTTTCCAAAAACAGTTACTATAGTTCAAGTTTGTGAATATATGTATCTAAAAGAAATCTTAACATCATTTAACATAAGGGCAAATACAGTAAAACTCACCACATCGCTTATCTGCCTTGAATAATAAGGTAAGTGGAATGCCAATGAGTTTTCTACAGAAGAATATGTTCTACCACTTCAAAAACCATGGAAACTGATACACAGATAAGTTAAGCAACTTCCTAGGATCACACAGCCATTGGGGAAGTCTTGACATTTGGATAAAGCAGAGGACCACATAGTCCAGGCCCTTATATTAATATGCGGATCCTAAACACACCTGCTAGAGGAATATCAAGGTCATCGACAAATACTATGGGCAGCTACTATTAACCAGAATTGTGAGAGTTTGGCTCTCTAAAAGAATGGATGTAAAAGAAAATTTCAGTCACTAAAACTTACCCATTGTGTTAGGAGGACTGAAAGACTAATTATTTTTACTCTTTCTTTTCCTCTTTTGAATTTTATTTACTTCGCAACAAAAATACCCTTAAAGCAGTATTCTAAGAAGACAAGAGGGAGTATGGTGTGCACCTCCATCCCTCCACAATCACAGATCAGTGTGAGATAGATGATAAATAGATAGATAGATAGATGATAGATACAAAGTCATAGACATAAATATAGATTTAGATATAGATATGACTGTGAGATTAGCAAATATTACACATGGAGGGATTCAGTTACAGATCATACTAGTTAAGCATAAAACCATATATTTGTATTTACCAAATAGAGGCTTGAAGTAGATCCCATTTGACAGGTATCTAAAAACACATTTCCATCTCTCCTGTATATGTGTAATCTTTTTATACACTTTTGCTACCATTTTTATACACTCCATTTCAGGTCCTAAAGTCTTTGACAGCTCTCTGTCAGCTATATCTATTTAGTTTTATGGTTTCTCCACTATGATCTCTAACAAAAACACTGCATGTATGTTGCATTACCTACCTAAAAGGATGTATTTTATGTATCTCTCATAATATATATAAACAGATAGATGATAGATAGATAGATAATAAAGACATAAACATAAATATACATTTTAATATACATATGACTGTGAAATTAGCAAATATTACACATGCAATGCTTCAATTACAGATCATAAGAGCTAACTATAAAACCATATATTTGTATACACCAAACAGAGACTCGAAGTAGATCCTAACAACAGATATCCGTCCCTCTTGTATTTGGTGTTTTTACACAGTACATTTCACGTCACATGTCTGTATATATTCCTTTGAATGGTTAGCTAATGTGATCGCTCCAAAATGGCATGTATATTACAAAAAGTATTTAAATCTACTCATTTCAAATGTGTCTCATTTGTGTATAAGTATGCATGATAAAAGTGCATTAATGTTACCTACGTAATGCTATTTCACATCACATTTCATACAATCATATTACGGTTGCATGCTTGGCTGTTTTTGTTTTTGTATAGAACAGTACATGTATGTTACATTACCTACTACAATCGTTTTCACTTCCCATTTTCTGTGTTATACATATTTATATATGTATATGTTATATAGATAAGGAATAGTATATAAATAATCTTTTTCTACATTTCTAGCATCATATTCTCTGGACTGCAGCCAGCTAGATAGAATACAATATGGTTTCTAGCTAGAACACAACATTACCTATCTAATGCAATCTCTTTAACATCTCTCTTTGGTGAATACACATTTTCTGTTTCATTCCGAGAGTGATCCATTATTCTCTCCAGCTACAACAATGCATGTGTGATACATTACCTGGGTAAAACAATATATTACAGTCTGTTATGTAGACATTTTGGTGGTATGATTAGCCATTATCATCTTTATCAGGAACACTATGTTAATACAATTGTTTCCTTCAGCTCCATTTTCTGTCCCTACATATAGGAATAGAAACATATATATATATATATATATATATATATATATATATATGTATATACACACATATATAGTTATATGTATGTACATATTTACATATACAATTTTTTTACATTTGTGGAGTGACCTATTATTATTTTCTCCTGCTTCAACAGTGCATGTAGTATAGATTACCTAGATAAAATAATGTATTACAAACTGGTGACTCCTCCTGTGTGTACATATATATATATATACACACACACACATATATATATAGTTTATAATCTTTTAATATATATATAAATATATAGTTTATAATCTTTTAATATATATAATCTTTTAATATATATATATGTAAAGTAAATATATACATACATACATAATAATCTCTACACTTTATAATCTCTAGCAGGAATATATGTTGCATACTTAAGTCCTACAGTTTTTGACAACTCTCTGTCCCTTATTCATATATATATATGAATATACATATATATATATATGTATATATATATATTTTTTTTTTTTTGCGGTACTGGGGATTGAACTCAGGGGGATTCTACCTCCGAGCTACACCCCCAGCCTTATTTGTTATTCTTTATTTTTGAAACAGGGTCTCACTAAGTTGCAGAATGCCTCACTAGGTAGCTGAGGCTGGCTGCGAACCCAGATCCTCTGGTCTCAACTTCCCAAATTCTGGGATTACAAGCATGCGCCACCACGCCTGGCTGTCCTTATTCATATTTAATTTTATAATTTATACAGTATGATCTCTAACCAAAGCACTGCATATATGTTGCATTACCTAGCTGAAAGGATGTATTTCATTCTCTCTTCTCATATACATATATATATATATATATGATAGATAGATAGTTGATAGATATAGACATAGTTATAAATATAGATGTAAATGAGATTAGCAAATATTACACAAGCAGTGTTTCAGTTACAGACTAAATAGCTAAACATAAAACAATATATTTGATACAAAAGATATCTGTCCCTCTTGTCTATGGCGTTATTAGATAGTCTATTTCAGGTCACGTGTCTGTATATATTCCTTTGAATGGTTAGCTAATATGATTTCTCCAAAATGGCATGTATATTACAAAAGGTATTTAAATCTACTCATTTCAAATGTGTCTCATTTGTATATAAGTATGCATGCTAAAAGTGAGTTAATACTACCTATTACCTACATAATGCTATTTTACCTATCTAATGCAATCATTTTTACTTCCCTCTTTTGTGTGTTATACATATTTATATATGTGTATGTTTTATATATATATATATACATATATGTAATAGTGTATATATAATCTTTTTTTCATTTGTAATGTCATACTCTCTAGTCTCCAGCCAGCTAGATAGAACACTGCATGGATGTCACATTACCTAGGTAAAACAATGGGTTACCAGTCTCTCTCTTATGTACATATAGCATATTCAGTTATATATTTAGTCATTATTGCCTCTAGCACTCCTACATAATGCAATAATGCAATTATATCTATATTTATATATATATGTATGCACAGACATATATTTTTTAGTTTCATGTGTTATCCATTATATTTTCGGAGACAACACTGCACGTATCTCAGATTACCTATGTAATACAATGTGTAACCGATTTAGGTCTTATGTGTATACATAGAGTTTTTGTGATTAGCCATGATGATCTCAATTTGATACCTATTTATTTGAAGCATATATACATATACACAGTTGTAGAGTTAGCTATTATATTCTCCAGCTTTAACACTGCTTGAACATTACATATTTGTTACATACGTTTGTTATACAATATTTTTCAGTTCTCTGAGTTTGGTACATATACATAGATGGATACATAAATAGTCATTTTTATTCAAACCTATTTAATTCATATCTTTCTCCTGCATATATATAAATATATATTTATTTATCCATTAAGATATTCTAAAATAACATATATATTTAGATTATTACCTATGTATACTTTAACTAGCTTTGCCTATGTAATACACTCTAGTTCAAGTCTGGTTTTATTTGTAAGTCTATCTTTGTATGTACATATATTTAGTTGTGTGTTATGATTTATAGCTACAACACTGCATATAGTCTGTATGTAGAAGTCTCTCATTTGCATGTATATTCAGCAGGATGTTTACTCTTTATTTACTTTAGTTACAACACTTCATGGTTTACCTAAGTAAAACAAATGTGTTTGCTGAAATACAATCTATTTCAAAGAATACATCAAGGATGTTATGTTACTTATGTAATTTCAAATATTTCCATTGATTATATACGTGTGTCTGCATTTGTGGGATAGCCATTATTATCTCTAGGTGGAACACTGCACGCATACTACATGCCTATTGTTTTACAGTCTATTTCAGGTCACACATTTTTATATATTCACTTTTTTTCCTGGTGAAATGAGCTCTAGCTATATAAAATACTGTAGGTATATTTCAAGAGATGATTCTGCCAAGGTCAAGTGCATCTCGTTGGTGTGTGTATATACATTTTTAGGGTTAAGAAGTATGCTGTCTAAATTCAGAATATTATATATGCAGTACAATCGATGTCAGGTCTCTGAATTGTGTATATACATATATGCACTTATGTGCTTAGACATTACGATCTTTAGCTGGAACACTGTGTCCGCATGTATATTACATTTCCTATATAATACAATTTGTTTCGCTTCCCTCTTTGATACCTATATACATATACACGTTTGTATCCTTATCCATTATGATCTGGAGCTGGAACACTGCTTGTATATTACATTACACATACAATGTTAGTTCATATCATTCTTTGATAGGAGCATTTGTAAAGTTGTAGGCTTTGTCATTCTCTAGAACACTATATGCATGTTACTTTACCTTTGCAATACAATCTATTTCAGGCTTCCATTGTGTATATCCACTACAGTATGATTAGAGCCATTATGGTCTCTAGCTGGAACACAATATTACCTATCTAATGCAATCTCTTTCACATCTCTCTTTTGTGTATACACATTTTACTTTTACATTTCTAGAGTGATCCATTATTCTCTCCACCTAGAACAATGCATGTATGTTAAATTACCTGAGTAAAACAATATATTACAGGTCTCTGTTATGTAGACATATTTGGTGGTATGATATAGCTATTATCATCTTTATCAGGAACACTACGTTAATACAACTATTTTGTTGAGTTCCATTTTCTGTCCATACATATAGGAATATAAATATATAAATAATATATATACACACATATGTATACAGTTATATGTATATACATATGTATTTATATATACAGTTTTTTTTTTTTTTTTTTTTTTGCGGTACTGGGGATTGAACTCAGGGGCATTCTACCTCCGAGCTACACCCCCAGCCCCTTTTTATTCTTTATTTTGAAACAGAGTCTCACTGAGTTGCGGAGTGCCTCACTAGGTAGCTGAGGCTGGCCGCGAACCTGGATCCTCGGGTCTCAGCCTCCCGAATGCTGGGATTACAAGCGTGCGCCACCACGCCCCGCTGATATATACAGTTTTTAAATTTGCAGAGTTACCTATTATTATCTCTTGCTTGAACAGTGCATGTAGTATAGAATCCCTAGATAAAACAATATGTTACATACTGAAGCCTCTATCATGTATGTATGTATATATATATATATATATATATATATATATATATATATATACACACATATATATATACTTTATAATCTCTAGCCTTTCTAATATATGTATATATCTAAAATAAATATATATATATATATTTAAATCTCTAGCCTTTATAATCTCTAGCAGGAATGTATGTTGCATACTTAAGTCCTACAGTTTTTGACAGCTGTCTGTTATATATATTTAGTTTTATAGTTTATCCAGTATGATCTCTAACCAAAACACTACATGTATGTTGTATTACCTAGCTGAATAGATGTATTTCAGCTATATCTCATATATATGTATACATATATATAGAGAGAGAGATGATAGAAAGTTGATATAGACATAGTCATAAATATAGATTTAAATATAGATAGGATTGTGAGATTAGAAACTGTTACACACGCAGTGTTTCAGTTACAGATCATAATAGCTAAACAAAAAGCCATATATTTGATACAACAGATATCCATCCCCCTTGTTTTGGTGTTTTTAGACAGTCTATTTCAGGTCACATATCTGTATATATTCCTTTGAATGGGTAGCTAATATGATATCTCCAAAATTGCATGTATATTACAAAGGTATTTAAATCTACTCATTTCAAATATGTCTCATTTGTATATAAGTAAGCAGGCTAAAAGGAAGTTATTATTACCTATGTAATGCTATTTCACATCACACATTGATACAAACGTATGTACGGTTGCATGCTTGGCTGTTTTTCTCTTTTGATAGAACACTACAGGTATGTTACATTACCTACCTGATACAATCATTTTTACTTCTGTCTTTTCTGTGTTATACATATGTATATATGTGTGTGATACATAAAAATATATATAATAATATATATATAATCTTTTTTTCATTTGTAGCATCATAATCTCTAGTCTCCAGCCATCTAGATAGAATACGGCATGGATGTCACATTACCTATGTAAAACAATATATTACCAGTCTTTATCTTATGTACCAGTTATTTATTTAATTATATACATCTTCAGTTATATGTTAGTCATTATTGCCTCTACATTCTAGTTCAAGTTTGGTTTTATTTGTGCAATGGTGTAACTCTATCTTTGTATGCATGTATATTTGGTTGTGTGTTATGATGTTATGATACTTATGAATTTTAAAAATTTACATGGCCGGGCATGGTGGTGCACGCTTGTAATCCCAGCATTCGGGAGGCTGAGACCGGAGGATCCGGGTTCGCGGCCAGCCTCAGCTACCTAGTGAGGCACTCCGCAACTTAGTGAGACCCTGTTTCAAAATAAAGAATAAAAAATAGGGCTAGGGGTATAGCTTGGAGGTAGAATGCCCCTGAGTTCAATCCCCAGTACCGCAAAAAAAAAAAAAAAAAAATTTACATGGATCATTATGATTTCTGGGTGGAAAACTGCATTCATGTTACCTATATAATGCTATTTCTCTCTTTGACACAAACATATGTATGGTTCGAGGCTTGGTAGTTTTAGGCGCTTGATAGGACACTGCATGTATGTTCCATTATATAATTCAATCATTTTCATTTCTCTCTTTTTTTTCCGTTTGTAGAGTCACACTATCTAGTCTCCAGCTAGAAACAATACTGCATATATGTTATATTACCTAGGTAAAACAATGTGTTACAAGTCTCTCTTCTATACATATATACTCAGTTATATCTGATTAGTCTTTATGCCCTTTAGCATACCTACATATACAGTATAATTAATGTACAAAATATATATATATATATGTATATATATATATATATATATGCTGAGACATATGTATATTTTAGCTTTGTGTGTTTTCCTTTATGTTTTCTACAGACAACACTACAAGTCTAGGTAATTCAAAGTCTAACCGCAACTCTAACCGTAACCCTAACTGTAACCCTAAAGCTAATCCTAAACATAACCCTGACCCAAACCCTAACCCTAACCATAACCCTAAACCTAAACGTAACCCCTAACCCTAACCCGAAACCCAACCCTAATCTTAAACCAAACCCTAACCGTAACCCTAACCGTAACCCTAACCCTAACCCTAACCATAATCCTAACTCTAACCCTAAACCTAACACTAACCTTAACCTCTAACCCTAACCCTATGCCCTAACCCTAAACCTAACCCTAAAACTAAGCCTAACTCTAAAGCCTAACTGTAACTCTAACCCCTAACCCTAACCCCTAATCCTAACCCTAACCCTAAAGTAACCCTAACCCTAACCCTAACCCTAAACCCTAACCCTAACACTAACCCTAACCCTACCGAAACCCTAACCCTAACTCTAACCCTAACCCTAACCCTAACCCTAAGTCTATCATTGTATATACGTATATTTGGTTGTGTGTTATGATGTTATGTTACTTATGAAATATTTACATGGATCATTATGATTTCTGGGTGGAAAACTGCATTCATGTTACCTATGTAATGCTATTTCTTTCTTGACACAAACATATGTATGGTTCGAGGCATGGTAGTTTTGGGCTCTTGATAGTACACTGCATGTATGTTCCTTTACCTAATTCAATCATTTCACTTCCCTCTTTTTCTCCATTTGTAGAGTCACACTATCTACTCTCCAGCTATAAACAATACTGCATGTAGGTTACATTACCTAAGTAAAATAGTGTTTTACAAGTCTCTCTTTTATACATATGCATTCGGTTATAACTGTTTAGTCTTTATGCCCTTTAGTGTACCTACAATACAATATAATTAATGTATAAATTATATATATATATATATATATATATATATATATATATATATATATATATATATATAAGCTTTGTGTATTTTCCTTTATGTTTTCTACAGACAAAACTGCAAGTCTAGGTAATTCAAGTCTTGTAAATCAATGTGTAACACATTTAGATCAAAGAACACATCAAGGATGATATGTTATTTATGAATTTTAAGTATTTACATGGATCATTATGATTTCTGGCTGGAAAACTGCATTAATGTTACCTATGTAACATTAACATATGTTAATTAGCAAACAGCCATGAGGATCTCTGTGCAGCTCCGCTCCTCTTTCTTTCTGTCAAGAAGTTGCATTTGCTGCCATCCTGGTTCAATCTCTGCTGTGCAGTCGGTCCCCCAGGCCCTGGAGTGGTGCCCTGTAGATATCCCACTGAAGCTTACGCTGATCGTCCCACACATTTAGGTCGCTGTGCCTGGTGGGGGGATCCCTGCTTGGGTAGGGCGTGGAGTCCCTGGGGTGTCCCCACACCATGCCTGATTGCTGGGAGCCTGTAGCTCTCGGCGTAGGGCTGACCACCACAGTTCCAGGTCGCGGTTCCGCCAAGCCCGCGGCCCGCACTGCGCCTGCAGCCCACGCGGAGCTGCTGCTTGCTGGTCTCCTTTATTTCCCTAATGGTGCTCCGAGTCCTCTTCTGTTGTGGTTCAGCTTTCGCCCCTTTTTGTTGCTATTTTCCTTCTGTTAAGAAGCTGGGTTTTTTTGACACCCAGGAACCCTTCATCAGAGCCCTGAGAATCCACCAGATAAGCTGCTGACAGAGATCAAGCACTGGGGCAGGATAGAATGCTTGACCTCTACTATTCCCCACCTCTATGAAAGACCTCCAATGCGCAAAAAAGAGAAGATTGTGTGTGGAGATGACCATTTTCCATAGCTTGAGTGAATAAAGCCACTAAGATGCTATCCTCCTATCCACTGGCCTTAATTCTCACCACCAAACTCCAATCTCTTTACTTCTTCATTGTCAGCAATGTTGGACCTGACCCCAAGAGTCATGGTGACCTGGGAAACTTGTGGAGGTTCCTGAGTCTAGCTTGGAACTGCAATAGTCTGGACTATTACTAGAGACCTGACCCTGCTCCTTTGGAAACCAAATTCTGAGAAACCAAGTGTTGTATATATTTTTATGCGATAATTAAGTTTCTTTTTTATTTATTTTTTATTTTTTTAATTTTTATATATGAAATTAGTGCATTGTAAACATACATCTTTGTTAGGTACAAGCTGATAAAGGCATATATGCATGCATTTCTCATTTAACCCCTTCCCCCAATTCCTGCCCCACTCCCTCACCCTCCCTCCTTCTCAAGTTCATTTTAGAGTTTAGTGATTAACCTTGATATATTTGTGAAACTACATCATGTGCTTTGGGGTGTCCCCCCCATCTATCCCCTTTGATTAAGTTAACTTCTTTGCTTATTGAGGGTCTTTCCTTTTTCATCTAGAGACCCTCTTATGCCACATTTTCTCCCTAGCATCCGCATATTAGGGAAAACATGATTTTTTACACTTTGTAACTGGCTAATCTCACTTAAGATAATGTTTTCTAGTTGCATCCATTTCCCTGCAAATAACATGATTTTGTTCTTCTTTATGGCTGAGTAAAATTCCATTGTGTACATATCCCATAGTGTTTTAATCCATTAGTCTGTTGCTGGACATCTTGGCTGGTTCCATAGTTTGGCTATTGTGAATTGTGCAGCTATAAAAATAGATACACATGCGTCAGTCTGATAGTTTGATTTCCATTCTTTTGGGTATATACCCAGAAGTAGTATTGCTGGATCATATGGTAGGTTCATTCCCATTCATCTGAGGATCCTCCATACTGTTTTTCAAAGTGGTTGCACTAATTCACAATCCCACCAACAATGTATTAGGGTTCCCACTTCTCCACACCCTCATCAGCATTTGTTTTTGTTTGTGTTCTTGATGATTGCCATTCTGATTGGTGCTAGGTGAAATCTCAGGGTAGTTTTGATTTGCATCTCTCTGATTGCTAATGATGTGGAACATTTCTTCATACATTTATTGGCCATTTGTATTTCTTCTTTTGTGAGGTGTCTATTTAGATACTTTTCCCATTTTTTGATTGGGTTGTTTGTTTTCTTAGCTGTGATTTTCTTGAGTTCTTTGCATATCCTTGATATTAGACATCTATCAGGAGAGTAGCTGGCAAAAATTTTTTCCCACTCTGTGGGCTCTCTGTTGAGGTTCTTGATAGTTTCCTTTGCTGCACAGAAGCTCTTCAGTTTGATGCAATCCCATGTATTGATCTTCCTTTGAGTTGCTTGTGCTTTTGGGGTCTTGTTGAGAAAGTTTTTACCTGTGCCTATGTGTTGAAGTGTTGGTCCTATGACCTCTTCAAGAAGCTGTAAGGTCTCTGGCTTAACTTTCAGGTCTTTGGCCCACCTTAAATTGACTTTTGTGCAGGGTGAGAAAGTGGAGTTTATTTCCAGTTTTGCCAACAGCATTTGTTAAAGAGGCTATCTTTTTTTCCAGTGTATGTTTTGGCTCCTTTGTCAAAAATAGGTTGACTGGAAGCATGTGGGTCTGTTTCTGAGTCTTCTATTCTGCTCCATTGGTCTGTGTGTCTGTTTTTGTGCCAATACCATGCTGTTTTTATTACTGTGGCTTTGTAGTAAAGTTTGAAATCAGGTAATGTGATACCTCCTTCATGATTTTTGTTGCTAAGAACTATTTTGGCTATCCTGGGCTTTTTATTGTTTCAGATGAATTTAAGGATTGACTTCTCTATGTCTGTGAGGAGTCACTTTGGTAATTTAATGGCTATTGCATTGTTGAATTTGCATATCACTTTTGGGAGGAAGGCCATTTTGATGATATTTATTCTGCCTATCCAAGAGGATGGTAGATATTTCCATCTTCTAAGGTCTTCATCAATTTCTTTTTTCAACTTTTTATAGTTTTCCTTATAGAGGCCTTTTACCTCCTTGGTTAGTTTTATTGCTAAGTATTTTATTTTTCAGAGTGCTATTGTGAGTGGAATTGTTTTCTGGATTTCTTTTTCAGTGGATTTATTGGCATTTCCTGAGAGGCAACAAATCCACTGAAAAGCTTCTGATTTTTGAAGATTGATTTTGTATCCAGACACTTTGCTGAATTTGTTGATCAGTTCTATAAGTTTTTTGGTTGAGTTTGTTGGGTCTTCTAAGCATAGTATCATGTCATCTGCAAAAAGGGATAGTTTTAGTTCTTCTTTCCCTATTTTTACCCCTTTGATTTCCTTCTCTTGCCTTATTGCTCTGGCTAGACTCTCAAGTACTATATTGAACAGAAGAGGTGATAATAGACATCCTTGTCTTGTTCCTGTTTTTAGTGGGAACTCTTACACTTTTTCTCCATTTAATATGATGTTGGTTGTGGGCCTATTGTATACGGCTTATGATGTTGAAGTATATTCCTTCTATTCCAATTCTCTGAAGTCCTTTTAGCATGAATGGGTGTTGGGTCTTGTCAAATGCTTTTTCAGCATCAATTAAGATGATCATGTGATTTTGTCTTTGATTCTGTTAATGTGGTGATGCACATGGATTGTTTTTCGTATGTTGAACCAGCCTTGCATCCCTTGGATGAACCCAACTTGGTAATGGTATATAATTTTCTTGATGTGGTTTTGAATGCGCATTGCTAGTATTTTGTTTAGCACTTTTGCATCTAAATTCATCAATGATATAGGCCTATAGTTTCCTTTTCTTGAGCTGCCTTTATTTGGCTTCGGTATTAATGTGATGTTGGCTTCATAAAATGTGTTTGGGAGGGTCCCATTTCTTTCTATTTCACAGAATAGTTTGAGGAGTATTGGAATCAGCTCTTCTATGAATGTTTTATAAAATTCACTTGGAAAACCATCTGGCCCTGGGCTTTTGTTTGATGGTAAACTCTTTATTTCTGTTTCTATCTCTTTAATTGCTATTGGCAAGTTTAAGTTTTCTATATCTTCTTGACTCAATTTAGGAAGGTTATATGTCTAGAAATTTGTCAATGTCTTCTAGATTTTCCATTTCATTGGAGTATAGTTTTTCAAAATATTTTCTCATGATCCTCTGTATTTCCATACTGTCAGTGGTAAATCCCCCTTTTCATCCCTTATTTGGGTAATTTGGGTTAATTCTCTCTTTCTTTTGGTTAGGTTGGCCAATGGTTTATCGATCTTGTTTATTTTCTCAAAAAACCAGCTTTTGGCTTTGTTGATTTTCTGTATTATCTTTTTATTCTCTACTTCATTCATTTCTGCCCTGATTTTCATGATTTCCTGTCTTCTATAGCTTTGGGGTTAGACTGTTCTTGTTTTTCAAGGGCTTTGAACTGTGTCATTAGGTTTTTAATTGGTGCTTTTCTGTTCTTCTTATGTAGGCACTCAGTGCTATAAATTTTCCTCTTAGAACTGCCTTCAAAGTGTCCCAGAGGTTTTGATATATTGTATCTCCATTTTTACTGGTTTCCAGGAATTTTTTAATTTCTCTCCTTACTTCTTCTATGACCCAATCCTCATTCAGCAATGTGGTGTTCAGTCTCCATGTGTTTACATGGTTACTTTGGGTCTTCTTAGAGTTGATTTCTAGTTTCACTCCACTGTGGTTTGCAAAGATGCAGGGAATTATGTTACATTTTTTGAATTTTCCAGGGCTCACTTTGTGGCCCTGAATGTGGTCTATTTTGGAGAAGGTTCCATGGGTTGCTGAGAAAAATGTGAATTCATCTGTAGTTGTATGAAAAAGCCTATTTGTGTCTAATAGGTCCATTTGTTTTATGGTAATCTTTAGGTCTTAGGCATCTCTACTGACATTTTGTTTAGAAGATTGGTCTAGTCATGTGAGAGGGGTATTGAAGTTTCCCAGTATTAGTGTATTGGGATCTATGTGTGTTTTTATTTCATACAGAGTTTGTTTTATGAAAGTGACTGAACCTATGTTTGGGGCATAGATATTAATAATTGTTATTTCCTCTTGCTGGATTTTTCCTTTTACTAGGTAAAAAATGATCTGCTTTGTCTCTTCTGATGAGCTTAGGCTTTAAGGCTAATTTATCTGATATCATAGTTGCTACTCCTGCTTTTCTTGTGTTCCATTGGCATGGATTACCTTACTCCAGTCCTTCACCTTTAATTTGTGGGCATCTTTGCTTATAAGGTGTGTTTCTTGCAGGCAGCATATAGATGGATTCTGGGTTTTGATCTATTTTTCACCTTGTGTCTTTTTATTGGAGAGTTGAGACCATTTGTATTCAGTGACATTCTTGAGAGATGATTTTTAATTCCTAACATTTGGGTTTTGACTTCTGTTTTTGGTGGTGTTTATTCTTCTTTGCTTAGTTGTTTGCTTCCTGGAAATTATTTTTTCTCTGGTTCTGAAGTTTACTTGTTATTTCTTCTTTGTAATTAATCTCTTTGAGTATTTTCCCTAGTGCTGGTTTGGAGAACATGAATTCTTTCAGTTTCTATTTGTCATGGAAGGTTTTTATATCCCCGTCAATTTTGAGAGAGAGAGAGTTTGGCTGGGTAGGAGAATCTTGGCTGCAGGTTATTTTCTTTCACAGTTTGGAATATGTTACTCCAGCCCCTCCTGGCTTTCATGACGTGATTTGGGAGGTCTGGAGTGATTCTAATTGGTTTGCCTCTGAGTGTCACTTGGCCTATTACATTTTTTGCCTTTAGGATACTCTACTTAGCCTGTACATTAGTCAACTTGATTATTATGTGGCATGGCGATCCTCTTCTTTGGTCTTGTCTAAAGGGAGTTCCGTATGTTTCCTGTACCTGTGTGTCAACTTCTCTTTCTATGTTTGGAAAATTCTCTGATATTACTTCTTTGAAAAGATTGATTATTCCAAAAGTTTTGCCTTCTAATCCCTCTTCTATGCCTATTATTCTTAGGTTAGCTCTTTTAAAATTGGCCCAGATCTCATCGATGTCCAATTCATACTGTCAAATTTTTTTTTCTAAATTATGTACTGTGGATTCATTTTTGGAATGGTCATCTTCTAAGAGTGATATTCATTCTATTTTCCATGTGGTCTGATCTACTGTTTATAGTTTGTGTTGATGCCTTCATTTCAGTTATTTCATCTTTCACTTCCTTCAATGCTTCTATTTGGATCCTTTTCATGTAGTCACATTCTTTGTTTATTTGTCCCTTTATTTCTTTCCAACTCTCCCTATATTCTTTCTGAAATACGTTTATTGTTTCTAGTATTAAAGATCTGAATTGTTCTTCTGGTAATCTCTGCCATTCTGGGTTGGTGAGATCTGTTATTGATGGGTTGTGATGGCTCATTGTTTCTTTGATATTTTTCCTTCCCATGTTTCCCCTGTTCTTAAACTTATATCTTTGCTGCTCTAGCAGGTTTTCTCGTCCAATCTCTGCAGTGGGGATTTAGAGGTGTCTGCTGGTATATACAGGGACAGGTTGTGTTCAGTGGTGAAGGTTGGGTGAGAAGTCACAGTGATGAATTCAAGTAAAGTAGAGGGTATGGTCTAGTGGAATAGGAGGTTGAGTGTGCTGAGGTGATATATTGTAAAGATTAGAGATGATAGATATGTCGGGGAATTCTGGTAGTCAATGTAGAGTTTTGAGTGTGGTAGTATGAGATGGTCTTGGTATGAGACAGGAAAAAAGGAAAAAGAAAAGAGAGGAGGAAAAGTGTTGAGGAGAAGAATATAGATGGGAGAGAGGGAGAAAAGCTTGTAAAAGGGATAAGGAGGGAATTCAACAACCTAAACAAGAAATAACAAAGCAACCATTCATCCAAACAAACATAAATGAATCAAGGCAATACAAAACAAAGACAGTAAAAATAGATAAAACATAACACCAACCAACAAACAAAAATAACAAAAACAAAAAAGAAGAGAAAAACAACAACAACAAAAAACCCCAAGCCAAAAAACCAACAACAAGAAACAAATATAAAAACCCTGCTTGTTTGTAAGTACAGAGCTTAAATTGTCTCTGGCATTTCTATTTGCTCTGTCAGTGCAGGCAAAGGGTTCCCCTGATGCCTCTCCCACTGCAAGCTTGTGCCTCTGAGCTCTCCACTGGGCCTGTCTGTGTCTCTCACCCCACCTTTGCTGTTGGCGGGAGTGCTGTCTAAATACCGGGCATTTTCAAATGCCCTATGTGCACTGAGTTCTTCCCGCACTTCTGCTCCTATCTAATCGATAGAAGGGTGGGTGACTGAGTCTGTCCTTTGTATAGGAGCCCTCAGGGGTGAAATACAACTCACAGATCCCTGCTGCTCTGGTTCCAGTGGGAGGGGTGAGCTGGGTGAATTTGGTGCAGGCTTAAGATGGTTTTCTGAGGTGTTCTCCTTCACTATTGTTCTTGCTGGTAAACGTAGTTACTTACTCCACCTCTGGTTGCTGGGGGTGCATGAGGATGATAATGGTCAAAGTAGCTGGCAGAGTCATGCCTGGCGAAACGGTGGCTCATAAAATGGCGGCCGTGGTTCGAGGCGTGCGCCAGCTCCCTTGTTCTTCCTGGGTTCTGTTCAGCTGTTGTTGCCTGGGGTGGTCCCACGGAGGCTTACGCTGGTCGTCTGGTGGAAGGTACGGGGGTCCACCCTCTGGGTAGGGCGTGGATTTCTGAAGTAGCTTATTCCACATCTGTCTTGTCACTGGATCTGCAGAGGTATTAGCCGACCCTGGCATCTGGCTGGCCATCATGTGGCTCATGGCCCGGCACCGAGCCGCCGTGCAGTCGGTCTCATTCGTCCTCCCTGGTCGACTCTCTAAAGACCTCAGTCTCTTTGGTTGTAGTTCAAATTTCGCTTTTTTTGTTGCTTTTTTATTTTTAATTTTTTTTCTTCCATTAAGAAGCTCTTTTTATGGTAGATTTAATTCAGTCTTTCAGCACCTAAGGAGATGTGTTTCACTCAGATGCCATCTTGGCTCGTCCATAATTAAGTTTCTAGTTAATTATCTTTGACAGCATTCCCCCAGCATTGCTGAATTCCCAGTGTCAGGAGGGTCTTGAAGTGAGGAATAATAAAGGCACAATTGAGAAACCAAAATAGAAGAGCTGACTCTAATCACCTAACCAGAGGGTGCAGTTCTGGTTAATGAATCAATATTATTAAATACCTAAATATTCAGCTTTTACCTAAGTCTTCAGTGGTGTTTCCTTAGCTCTTTAAGGAGTTCTACATCCACCTCTGTCAGGAAAGAGCAGGAATCAGGTTGGTTATTGGAGCAGCAGAGTTTTTACTTCAATTGTCATATCGCACCGACAGCAATCCTTGTAGCTTAGCTTGGAGATGGGAAAGCCTAGTACCTAACTTTGTCACAGATTGTTTTTCCCATGAAATTATTTTGAACCCTACAATAATTCCAAGGTTTTGTATGAAAAAGGATAGTTCATACCTTTGCATTTTATTAAAATTTCTTCCTAAAAATTATAAGCTTCATAAGCCCTCACTTTTCTAAAGACCTGTATTTAATTGCATTAATATTACCTAAATATCTGCCATGTTTAGCAAACTTTTGTGCTTTGGAAACTATGTACTTAACTTTTTAAAAGACCTTTATTTTGAAGAAGATATTTCTTCTGAATGTAGAAAAAATTAAGCAAAATTCAGATATATATTTTCCAATTCTATTGAAACTTGAGAAAATTATTCTATTTTAAATCAGGTGATGCCTTTGTATCAAAGTGTATTATTTCCTGATACAAAATGTCATTTCAGAAACACTCAGGTAAATAAGTCTGATAAATTTAGAAGAATCAAGGATATTTATGATGATTCATAATACTAAGCAATAAAAGTAATGAGTGGTTTTGTTTTAAAAATCAAAAGGCATGCCCGTCATTTTAAAATTTTATTTTATTTTATTTTTTATCATAATTGGTGCATTTTACTCATACATCTTTGTTAGGTACAAGCTGATAAAGGCACATATGCACACATTTATCATTTAACCCCTTCCCCCATTCCCATCTCACTCTCTCGCCCTCCCTCCTTCTCAAGTTCAGTTTAGTAATTAACCTTGATATATTTGTGAAAGTATATCATGTGTATTAGGGTGTTCCCCTCCCCCTATCCAGCCCCCTCAGTTAAATCAATTTCTGTGCTCATGTACTTTTTCATCTGGACCCTCTTATGCCCCTTCTTCTCCCTAGCATCCACATATCAGTGAGAACATATGCTTTTTAACTCTTTGTGATTGTCTAATCTCACTCTTTTTATTCTGATTTCATTAATTACTGCTCTGATTTTCATGATTTCCTGTCTTCTACTAGCTTTGGGGTGGACTGTTCTTGTTTTTCAAGGGCTTTTAGCTGTGTCAATAGGTTATTTATTTGGTGATTTTCTGTTCTTTTTATGTAGGCACTCAGTGCTATAAATTTTCCTCTTAGGACTGCCTTCAAAGTGTCCCAGAGGTTTTGATATGTTGTGTCTCTGTTTTAATTGGTTTGTAGGAATTTTTTAATTTCTTCCCCTACTTCTTCTATAACCCATTCCTCTTTCAGCAATGTGGTATCCAGTCTCCATGTGTTTACGTGGTTACTCTGGGTCTTCTTAGAGTTGATTCTGGTTTCACTCCATTGTGGTCTGAAAAGATGCAAGGAATTATGTTGCATTTTTTGAATTTGCCAGTGCTTGCCTTGTGGCCCTGAATGTGGTCTATTTTGGAGAAGGTTCCATGTGCAGCTGAGAAAAATGTGAATTCAGCTTTAGTTGAGTGAAAGAGTCTATATGTGTCTAATAGGTCCATTTGGTTTATGGTATTCTTTAGGTCTGAGGCATCTCTACTGACCTTTTGTTTAGAAGAACAATCTAGAGATGTAAGAGGAGTATTGAGGTCTCCTCCTAGTATTAGTGTATTGGGATCTGTGTGTGTCTTTATATCATACAGAGTTTGTTTTATGAAAGTGGCTGCACCTATATTTGGGCATAGATGTTGATAATTGTTATTTCCTCTTGCTGGATTGTTCCTTTCACTAGTAAAATATGCCCTGCTTTGTCTCTTCTGATGAGCTTAGGCCTTAAGGCTAATTTGTCTGATATCATAGTTGCTACTCCTGCTTGTCTTCGAGTTCCATTGGCAAGGATTACCATACTCTAGCCCTTTACCTTTAGCTTGTGGGCATCTTTGCTTGTAATGTGTGTTTCTTGGAGGCAGCATATAGATGGATTCTGGGTTTTGATCCATTTTACCACCTTGTGCCTTTTTATTGGAGAGTTGAGACCATTTGTATTCAGTGACATTCTTGAGAGATGATTTTTAATTCCTAACATTTGGAGTTTTGACTTCTGTTTTTGGTGGTGTTTATTCTTCTTTGCTTAGTTGTTTGCTTCCTGGAAATTATTGTTTCTCTGGTTCTGATGTTTACTTGTTAGTTCTTCTTTGTAGTTAATCTCATTGAGTATTTTCTCTAGTGCTGGTTTGGAAGACATAAATTATTTCAGTTTCTGTTTGTCATGGAAGATTTTATATCCCCATCAATTTTTTTTTTTTTTTTTTTTTTTTTTTTTTTG
>PVLC010000893.1:15333-84991 GCA_004027655.1 Graphiurus murinus | reverse complement strand
AACCCGGATCCTCCGGTCTCAGCCTCCCGAATGCTGGGATTACAAGCGTGCGCCACCACGCCCGGCTTTCCCCATCAATTTTGACAGAGAGTTTTGCTGAGTAGAAGAATCTTGGCTGTAAGTTATTTTCTTTCACAGTTTGGAATATGTTACTCCAGCCCTTCCTGGCTTTCATGACTTGGTTTGGGAGGTCTGGAGTGATTCTAATTGGTTTGCCTCTGAATGTCACTTGGCCTTTTACTTTTGCTACCTTTACAATTCTCTCCTTATCCTCTACATTAGTCAACTTGATTATTATGTGGTGTGGTGAGCCTCTTCTTTGGTCTTGTCTAAAGGGAGTTCTATATGTTTCTTGTAGCTGTGTGTCAAACTCTCCTTCTATGTTTGGAAAATTCTCTGATATTACCTCTTTGAAAAGATTGATTATTCCATAAGTTTTGCCTTCTAATCCCTCTTCTATGCCTATTATTCTTAGGTTAGCTCTTTTAAAATTGACCCAGATCTCATCAATGTTCAATTCATACTGTCGAATTTTTTTTCTAAATTATGTACTGTGGATTCATTTTTGGAATGGTCATCTTCTAAGCGTGATATTCTGTTTTCTATGTGGTCTAATCTACTGTTTATAGTTTGTATTGATGCCTTCACTTCAGTTATTGCATTTTTCACTTACTTTTGGTTCCTTTTCAGGTGGTCAGATTCTTTATTTGTTCCTTTATTTCTTTTTAACTCTCCCTACATTCTTTCCTAATATACTGTATTTTTTCTACTATTAAAGATCTGAATTGTTCTTCTGGTAATCTCTGCCATTCTGGGTTGGTGAGATCTGTTATTGATGGGTTGTGGTGGCTCATTGTTTCTTTGATATTTTTCCTTCCCATGGTTCTCCTGTTCTTAGATTTATATCTTTGCTGCTCTTGCAAGTTTTCTTGTCCAATCTCTGCAGCAGCGGTTTAGAGGTGTCTGCTGGTATATCCAGGAACCGGTTGTGTTCAGTGGTAAAGGTTGGGTGAGAAGTCACAGTGATGAATGTAAGAATAGGGTAAAATAGAGGGTATGGTCCATTGGAATAAGTGGTTGAGTGTGTTGAGGTGATATATTGTAGAGATTAGAGATGGTAGATATCTGGGGATTCTTGTAGTCAATGTAGAGTTTTAAGTGTGGTAGTATGAAATGGTCTTGATATGAGACAGGGAAAAAAGGAAAAATTAAAAAGAAGAGAAAAAGTGTTGAGGAGAAGAATATAGATGGGAGAGAGGGAAGGAAGCTTGCAAAAGGGATAAGGAGGAGATTCAACAAACTAAGGGGAAAAAAAAAAGCAACCAATCATCCAAACAAACATAAATAACTCAAGGTAATAAAAAAGGAAAACAGAGTAAAAACAAATAAAACATAACACACACACACACACACACACACACACACACACACACACACACACACCAACAACAACAATAACAACAAAAACTTCCCAAAACCAAAAAACAATGGCAACAACAAGAAACAAAATAAAAAACCCTGGTAGTTTGTAAGTACAGAGTTTAAATTTCGGAGTGTGTCTCTGGCATTCTTATTTGCTCTGTTAGTGCAGGCACGAGGTTCCATTATGCCTCTCCTGCTGCAAGCTTGTGTCTCTGGGCTCACCACAGGGCCGGTCTGTGTCTCTCTCTCTCTCTCTCTGCCTTTGCTGGTGGCAGGAGTGAAAACTATATGCTGGGCATTTTCCAGGGTGCCTGGAGGTTCCTTATGCCCTGTGTGCATTGGGACCCTCACACACTTCTGCTCTATCCAATCACTTGAAGAGCAGGTGACTGAGTCTCTGCTTTGTATAGGGGCCCCCACACCCTGAGGATGCAATTTATCTTACAGATCCCTGATGCTCTGGTTCCAGTGGGAGAGGTGATCTGGGGTGTCCCAGGTGTTCTTGATTACTGCTGCTCCTGCTGGGATATGCCGCCTGTTTAGGATGTGGGATTCCATAGTTGCTTACTCCACTTCTGTTTGTTAGGTGCGCAGGAGGTCATTGGGGTCTTGGTGCTAATGGATGCTGCTCCTTGCGACTGCCAAGATGGTGGCTCACAAGATGGCGGCTGGCAAGATGGTGGCCACTGGTTTGCAGTGTAAACCACTGCCGTGCATGCGCGTGCGTGCGCTGGCTCCTTTGTTCTCCCTGGGTTCTGTTCAGCTGTTTTTGTTGGTTTATTAACTTTTTTTGCTGCTTTGCTTTGCTTTCCTTCTGTCAATAAGCTGTGTTTGTGGCAGTTTTGATTCAAGCTCTGCATGCAGTTGATCACTGCTCTGGCTCTGGCGTGAGAGGTGAGCCGGGGAGTCCCTCGGGTGTATGCTGGTCGTATTTCAGGTTCTAGTCGTTGTGGAAGGTGCAGGAGTATGCTGCCTGGTTAGGATGTGGAGTTCTGGAGTCGCTTACTCCACACCTGGTCTCTGAATCTGCAGCTGGGCAGCTGGTTTAAAGGCTTAATGGCTGCTGCAGCTGTGGCTCTCTGGCTTGGGGCCTTTGCCTTGTGGTCGGGCTTTCTGGGGTCTCTCCCTGTGTGGCTTTCTGGTGTCCCTTAGGTTGTAGTTCAAATCTCATTGTTTTGTTCGCCTTTTTGTTGCTTTTTTCCTCCATCAAGAAGCTGCTTTTATGGCAGATTTAATTCGAGCTCACAGTGCCTGAGGAGAGGTGTTTCACTCAGACCCCATCTTGGGCTCCTCCTTTTTTTGGCAGTACTGGGGATTGAACTCAGAAGCATTCGACCTCGGAGCTATACCCCCAGCCCTATTTTTTATTCTTTATTTTGAAACAGGATCTCACTAAGTTGTGGAGTGCTTCACTAAGTAGCTGAGGCTGGCTGAAAACCTGAATCCACCAGTCTCAGCCTCCCAAGTACTGGGATTACAAGCATGCATCACCATGCCCGACTTGGCATGCCTGTCATAAATGTACAATTAGTATAGTTATTCCAAGGCTAAAGTCTATGAAATTACCAATATTTTTAGTGCCTCAGGTAAAAAGTTATGTGGAAAGAGTTTAAACTATCTAAATAAAATTCATAAAAGTTAGATTCTTTTAAGCTAATGACCACCACAAAGCAAAATCAGAGTTATGATGTGCAGGTATATATGTGCATACAATGTGCATATACTTAAAAAAAAAACTTCTTTTAATAACTTATTGGAATTATAAGCTCATATTTTCTCTAAGAAAACTATTTACAAAATAGTTATCAGGAATTAGTGGAACAATGCTGTCATGCCTGAGAACTACTGATGCTTTTATTAGTGAATCAGTGATTTAAGAACAATAATATTACAGTCTCGAAGAAGCCAGAGGAAAGCTTAAATAGAGAAGCCAGGTGAAAGCTTAAAGAGAAAAGCAGGTGGCTTGATATTGTCATTTCATGTTGTATTAGAAGATCATCATGCCACTTCACACTCCATAAATATGTATGGCTGTAATTTGTCAATATATAACAAAAGAAGATAAAAGGGAAAAAAAGAAATTTTACACAAGGGAAGTGACTCATTATTATAAATTATCTTAGGGAAAACTGATTGTTCTGAACTCTTCGTTAAATTTTTCTGGGAAAGGCAAGGATCTCATGATGGTTTTAGAATTAATTTTAATACACATTAGATATATGTTCAGACTCTGTGTAAGAGAAACAAATGATTTTAAAAGAAGGATAAGACTTGGTATATATTACTTATCGATTTAAGTGTCAGTTTTGACAATTAATATTTCTGTATATTGGAGGGGGAGGTTTACTGCCATCACTTATTTTGCTAATATGGAAGATAATAATATTATAAAGCTGTAATGATTCTAATAATGCACACGATGTACTTCCACAAACATACCAAAGTCAGTCACTAAACTGAACTTGAGAAGGAGGAAGGGTGAGGGAGTGGGGTGGGAAATGGGCAAGGGTTAAGTGAGAGATGTGTGCATGTATGCCTGTACCCCAGTACTTGGGAGGGTGAGACAGAAGGATCAAAGGTTCAAGGCCAGTGTCAGCAACTTTGTGAGACCCTGTTTCAAAATAAAAATAAAATAGGGCTGGAGGTGTAGCTCAGAAGTAAAATGCCCCTGGGTTCAATCGCCAGTACCACACACACACACACACACACACACACACACACACACAAAACAAAATTACTAAGAATTACTCTGAAGTGTTGCTGAGTTCAGACAGATCATTTCATCAGACTATATAATTCAAAATTTCCCTATATTATAACTTATTTAGAAGTTAAAAGTGATTAAAATTTATCCATTTCATTTTAATAGACTAACAGAATCCTGAGACTAAAATATAAAAAAAAAATTAAATGGAAACTGAAGAAAAGCTGGGTAGGGTGGCACACACTTGTCATCCCAGTACTTGGGAGGCTGAGACAGGAGGATGTGGGTTCACAGCCAGCATCAACTACTTAGTGAGGCCCTCCCCTCCACAACCTAGTAAGACCTTGTTTCACAATAAAGAATAAAAAATAGGGCTTGGGTATAGCTCAGAGGTAGAATGCCCCTGAGTTCAATCCCCAGTACTGAAAAAACAAAACAACAAAAAAAACCTCAATTAAATACTAAAATCTTAATAGTTTTTTTTTTTTTTTTTTTTTTTTTTTTGCGGCACCACCATGCCGGTCTTAATAGTAATTTAAAGAATCTACCATAATAATGCTCATAACAGCATTACATAGATGTAAACCCATAAATATAATATATAATACATCATATTAATCAGCTAAATTAGAAAACACATAAAATTATCAACGCTCATCCCATGTAAGATTTCTTAAAAAGACAGACCATGGAATGGAAATTTATTTAATAAATAGTACTACAAAAATTGGACATTTGGAAAAATCTCTTTAGTGTCTTACTAATCACCTACCAAACATCACATAATTCAAAGAAACATAGTTAAAAATAAGCAGTTCAAGTTGAGCATAAAACAAAAAATTTATACCAAATTGTTGAATTAATGAATTTTGAAGTTTTAAAAAAACATGAAAATATTTAAATAGAAAATGTGGATAAATTAAGTTATAATATTCACAATTATAGTTCAAGAAATCCAGTATTTCTGGGATTAATGATCAAATATAACCTAAACTCTAAATGAAAATTTGTCCTACTGGCATAGCCTAAGCAGATCTTTTTAAGTGGTAAATCAGACACTTCCTTCATAAACTTAGTAGTTTGTATAAGACTTTCTATGAAGTATACACACACACACACACACACACACGCACACACACACACACACACACACAGTCATGCACTGCATCAAAATTTTTTGTTTTTTTTTTTTTTTTTGCAGTACTGGGGATTGAACTCAGGGGCATTCTACCTCCGAGCTATACCCCCAGCCCTATTTTTTATTCTTTATTTTGAAACCAGGTCTCACTAAGTTGCGGAGTGCCTCACTAGGTAACTAAGGCTGGCCTCGAACCCGGATCCTCCGGTTTCAGCCTCCCGAATGCTGGGATTACAAGCGTGCGCCAAATATTTTTATCAATGATGGATTGAAAATACATCATTGATCTCATAAGATTATACTGGAGCTGAAAATTCCTGTCACCTAGTATTTTTACAGTTTCTTTTCTATGTTTAGATACACAAACATGGTGTTATGACTGCCTCAGTATTCAGTACAGTAATATGCTGTCAGGTTTGTAGCCTATACCACATTGCCTAGATGAATAGTAGGCTATAACATCTACTTCGGTTTGTGTAAGTATACACTATGTTTGATATGCCCTCAATGACAAAATTTTCTAACAAAGAATGTCTCACAATGCATATCTATCATTAAATGATGCGTGATTGTATTAAATATTTTACTATTTTTTAAAGAAATGTATGTGGTTCCCTAACTACTCTTGTGGCTTTAGCGACAACACAGTGCTTAGTTAGGCACTCTATAAATGTTTATGGAATTAATGACCCTTTACACCAAATGTTCCTATTTTAATATAGAGTTAAAGCTTTCTGGGAAAAAAAAAAAAAAAACAAGGATTTTATAAAATACAGTTTACACAATATCTAAGAGAAAGAGTGAAATCACTGACCTAATTTTTCTTCTTTCTTCCCCTTCAGATTTTATCAAACCATTGAAAGAGAATGAAGTAAGAATTTTCATTACAATGATTTTTTTTCTCCATAGAGAGCCGCAAACTCCTTCTTCACATTTTAAATTTTGGTAAAACTCTAAAGCCAATGACCTTTTTGAAATATTCAAAAACATATCATAAATAATGAAAATAAAATGAAATTGACTTGGACTTCTTTTAGCAAAATCACATGCCTCTCATGGTTGTGTTAAATATGTGGGTTTCTGGTCTCCTGTCACATGAACAAATACTTAGGTAGTTTTATCATGCATTGATATTTACACAGGCTTAGTTTTTTTCCTAAACAAGTGCTTAAAGTATACATTATCACTTCATTGGGTGTTTAACTATATAAACAAACAAGTCTTTTATTTTTTTATTATAATAATTCGTGCTTTGTATTTATACATTTTTGTTAGGTACAAATTGATAAAGACAAATGTGCACACATTTCTCATCTGACCCTATCCCCAATTCCCACCACGCTCCCTCGCCCTCCCTCCCTCTTAAGTTCAGTTCAGTGAGTGACCTTGATATAATTGTGTAAGTACATCATGTGCCTTAGGATGCCCCCCCACCCCCCGTCCATTCCCTTCGGTTAAGTCTACTTCTTTGTTTATCGAGGGTCTCTACTTTTTCATCTGGGGACCCTCTTATGTCCCATCTACTCCCTAACATCTGCATATTAGGGAGAACATATGTTTCTTTACTCTTTGTGACTGGCTAATCTCTGTTAAGTGACAAATAAGTCTTTTAATAAAAAGAGTACACTTGTTCTAGCAAAACAGTAAAAATAAGTCCCAATTAGATACCTCCATATCTCAATATTGGTAAATAATTTTGGTGTAATTATTTCAAAATAGACTGGAAAAAATATGAATCTATTATTTAATTTTCACTAAAGGGAAAAATATATTTTATTACACTAAAATCAAAATTACTATCAAATTGAAAGATTTATGTTACATTAACAAATGCTACTTTAAATAACTCCATAGAGTAGGTTCACTCAATGTATTATTTGGAGTTATGTTCTATTGTTAAAATATCTTAGAGAGCCCAAAAAGCAGTGCACGTCAAAACTAGATGTTTCTCTGTGCGTAAGATGAATGGATACCTCTTGTTTTTAACATTCAAGACCAAACCACCCTCTGTCCCCTATTGCAGATCTTGGATGGAAAGTGAACCAAGTGTCCAAGTATGTAAACAAAGATAGATGGGTGCCTAATTTTTTTTAAATGATAGAATTACTGTTTATACTAATACATATGAAAACATCTAAATAACTCATGGGCTAAGGAAAAGATACTAAGAAAAATTACAAATATTTAAAATAGAAGAGTCTAAAAGACATTTGTAAATCATTCTCAAATCCAGTATTTCAAACTAGGAGTCTAAATAATACTCAGAAGTGACTAATAATTAAAATATTACATGTAAATTTTAGTGAGTTATAGTGAAACTTGTTGGAAGAAAAAAGCATATAGTCTATAAATATTTTTATTAGGAAAGACCGAAATCTAAACAAACACAGCCAACAATCTTCTTAAGTTCTAAAAGTTGAATGGTGAAAATGAAAGGAAGAACTTAAATAAAATACCAACAGAAATTAATAACATGAAAAATCTGATATGTAGACAATGGAATTTTCCTCAGTCATAAAGAAGAACAAAACCATGTCATTTGCAGGGAAATGGATGGAACTGGAAAACATTATGCCAAGTGAGATTAGTCAGTCACAAAAAGTAAAAAATTGTATGCTCTCTCTAATATGTGGAAGCTAGGGAGACAGTGGGACATAAGAGGGACTCTAGATGAAGAAGGAGGAACCTTAGATGAGCAAAGAAGGTGACTTAACTGAAGGTGACTGGGGGGGAGGGGGGGACCTAATGCACATGATGCACTTTCACAAACATAAAAGTCAACCACTAAACTGAACTTGAGAAGGAGGGAGGGCGAGGGAGTGGGGAGGGAATTGGGGAAGGGTTAAATGAGAAATGTGTGCATGAATGCCTTTATCAGCTTGTATCTAACTAAGATGTATGATTACAATGCACTGATTAAAAAAAAAGAAAGGATCACAGGTTCCAGTCCAGCCTCAGCCATTTAAAGAGGCCTTATTTCAAATTAAACAAAAAATAAATTAAATTAAATTTAAAAAATAGAAAAATCTATGATAAAAAGTGTTCAAATTTGGAAGTTAGTTCTTCAATATCTCCAATTAAAATATGTGTAAAAATATTTTAAATAGATTAATGTATCATTATGAATCTTATCATTTAAAATTACAATGCACCCAAAAAACTTAAGAATAGCAATATAAATGAATAAAAATAAAGGGATAAGAAAGAAAAATATCTATTAAATTTAACTAGAAAAATAAAAAGAGAGTAGAACAAATAAAATCAGGGATGAAAATACAAACATAATTAAGAATAAAATAGTGATTTAAAGTTAATAATATAGATTCTTAGATACTTTCAGGATGCATTGATATCTACACAGGCTTGGTTTTTTCTAAACAAGTGCTTGCAAATGCACAGTATCACTTTGTTGGGTGCTTAATTATATAAACAGATACATCTGTTTATCAAAAGAGCATATTTGGTCTAGCAAAACAGTAAAAATAATTCCCAACTAGACACCTCTATATCTCAAAATGACAATTTCCATCAAAACCATGAGAAACTACAGATCATCAAAAAATGAATATTATTTCAACTGACCAAATACTCTATAACCAAGCATTCCCCTACGTACTTTTCACTACTGTGTACACATGACTGGGATCATATTATGTTTCCTGAATTTCAAGATTCACAACCTTCAAGAATCTAATACAATTTTCAGCCATTATCTCTTCATTATTGTCTGTCTTCTAAATTCTCCACTTTGTATTCCCAGAATTAGGGAATCTGCCTGGTCTTCTCATTCTATCAGCCTTGTCTCTTGACACTTCTTAAACACATTTTCTATCTTATATTTCTGGGCTTCTTTCTAGATAATTTCCTTAGCTGTATCTTGTAATCTAATAATCCATATTGCTGTTATATATGATTTAGAGTTTCAGGCTAATTAGCTCTGATTGGCTTTTTTCCAGACTCCTCCTCCTCCTCCTTCTCCTCCTCCTCCTCTTCCTCTTCCTCCTCCTCCTCCCTCTTTTTATTCTTCTGCTTCTGAATGCCTCACCATTTCAACTTCATCCTCAAGTAGAGGTCATTCTGTCTGGCTTCTTCTTTGTTGTTCTTTTTTATATCATTTGTAATGCCTTTGATCATTTAAGATTATTTTTATAATTCCCATCTATAATTTGACTATACAAAATGATCAAAATTTAATTCCACAGTCATTTTGCCAAAGGGCTCTACCTATGACATACTGACAGTTAACCCCTGCATTGTGTGTTTTCTAATTTTTTAAATGGAAATATGTTTTACTTACAGTAAAAGGAATGGAAATCATATAGTTTGATAAATTAAAAAAAAACTGATACAGCCCTGCAGCTATCAGTATTTAAGAAATTTCTTCTATACTATTCTCAGTTAACCTCATCTTTACCTAGAGGTAGCTACTGTTCTGACTTCTATTACGACAGGTTAGATTTGACTGTATTTGGGATTTTTACAAACAGAACCCTATATAGCAAGTGGTTTTCCTGCCTTTTGCTTATACTCAACATACACTTAAGCTTCATTCACTTTGCTGCATGTATTAATGCTTTGATTATGCTATTGCTGCACAGTAATTCAATTATATGCACATACTTCTATATGTTGCTGAATCATTACATTGAGCCTGATCCAATTTGTGCTAATGTAAATAAAGCTGCAATGCCTATTCCAATACAATCCTCTTGAGTGGACCTTTGCTTTCATTTCTTTTGTGTAAACACTCACTGAGTTGTCATGTCTTTGTGAAGGTCTATTTTAACATTATAAGAAAATGCCAAGTTTTTTGTACATATTCATACTATCTTCTGTTTCATCAACCACATATGACAGTTTTAGTTGCTTAGGATTCTCATCAACATTTGATGTCATTAGTCTATTTGATTTCAGTCAGTTTAATGAATGTTCCCTTGCATTTTTACTGTTGATTTATATCATAAGCACATCTTGAAAAGGGTCTTATCTCAGAGAATGCTTTTGTTGTTGACAGTGTCTTTCAGGTATACCAGTGATAAACCCAGTGTACTGCCTTCTGTGGAACCAATGTGTTCTCTTCAACTGCATCTTCAGTAGGTACTAGAGTTGAAGTTGGCCTGTCTCCCTGTATCTATGCCATCAGTGTTTTAAAGGTATATATATATATTGAGAAAAATAACAAAAGTTTTAGTTCATGTTTACATTTTCTTTTACCCTCAAACATCTGAAAAGGACTGACCTGGCAATGTTCATGTAAGGCACAGCTTACCTCAAGACTCCAGGTACTTTTCAAGGCAGCACAGCTGGATGTGTGGAGGCCCCAGCACAAAAACACAGGTATTTTGATGTTTAGTTCAGAATTCGTGCGCACCTCCATGAAGCTGCTAACAAGGTAGGTTGCCAGCAGTCCTTAGAACTTCCTATGAAGAGCATATTAAATATCCACTGTGAAGATAATCTTTACCAAGAAAGGCCATGCCATTCTTAGTGCAGACACAAGTCACAGGAAACATCCCTCAATCATGCCTCTCTCCTCTGTCCAGGAGGGATTCAACAGGAGTTGGCTTGAACAGAGAATCCAGGACTATTCCACTGCTATACTCCATAGTCATTAGCTTGCTTTAGTATTGACCCAAGTGCTCCTGAAAGCACTGGTTGCTGGGCCCCACCTTAGTTTTTGAGTAGGGAGATGCAGAGTGAGGCTTCCAAACATGCATGCAAATAATTCCCAGATGATCTTAATTCTTCATTCACTGGGCCATAATCATTGAACTACTTCTGCATATATATGTATGTGTGTGTATATATATGTGTGTATATGCATGCATGTGTGTGTATGTATGCATATATACACACATAAATATATATGATTAGATAGTATATATTGTGTAGATATATAGTATACATGCACATATATACACACACATACACATACATATATATGCACACAAATATATATATATATATATATATATATATATATATATATATATATGCACACACATTTTATTGGTGGTTCTTTTGCTTTGAAGAACCCTCATTAATAGATCTGTCACAGAGAATTTGGCCAGCATGTATGGAATATTGAATACCTAAGTGAGGATGATGTTCACATGGAGAATCATTTTCAGACAAAAATATAATGATGAAGCCAAGTAGTCAACAGAGCCAAGGCTTGGAAATTCATAGGCTTTTAGAGCCTGTGCAAATATATATTTTTCTTATATCTTGTTAAAGAAATGTCCATTCATAGGATCACAGGATGCATTTATCAATCCAGCTGTATTTGAAGAATTTTTTTTATACACAGAATAGCTTCCTCTCCTTACACAGGCTTCCTTCCAGGTCAGACCTGAGGTGCTTTGCAAAGCATTTTTTTGTTTTTTAATTTTTTTAATTGGTGCACTGTAATCATATATCTTTGTTAGGTACAAGCTGGTATACATGCACACATTTCTCATTTAGCCCTTCCCCAATTCCCTCCCCACTCCCTTGCCCTCACTCCTTCTCAAGTTCAGTTTAGTGATTGACTTTGATATGTTCATGAAAGTACATCATGTGTATTAGGGTGTCCCTCCTCCCTCATTACCTTCTGTTATGTCAAATTCTTTGCTCACCTGAGGTTTCTCCTTCTTCCTCTGGAGTCCCTCTTATGTCCCATTTTCTCCCTAGCTTCCACATATTAGGGAGAGCATATGATTTTTTACTTTTTGTGACTGACTTATCTCACTTAACATAATATTTTCCAGTTGCATCCATTTCCCTGCAAATAACATGATTTTGTTCTTCTTTATGGCTGAGTAAAATTCCATTGGGTACATATCCCATAGTTTTGTAATCGATTCATCTGTTGATGGACATCTTGGCTGATTCCATAGTTTGGCTATTGTAAACTGTGCAGCTATAAACATAGATACACATGCATCAGTCTGATAGTTTGGTTTCCATTCTTTTGGGTAGATACCCAGAAGTGGTATTGCTGTGTCATATGGTAGTTTCATTCTTATTTGTCTGAGAATCCTCCATATTGTTTTTCAAAGTGGTTGCACTAATTTGCCATCCCACCAACAATGTATTAGTGTTCCCACTTCTCCACACCCTCACCAGCATTTGTTGTTGTTTGTGTTTTTAATGATTGTCATTCTGATTGGGGTAGGTGAAATCTCAAGGGAGTTTGATTTGGATCTCTTTGATTGCTAATGATGCTGAACATCTCCTCATACATTTACTGGTCATTTGTATTTCTTCTTTTGTGAAATGTCTATTTAGATCCTTTGCCCATTTTTTTATTGGATTAGGGATAAACCTAACCGAAGAAGTAAAAGACCTCTATAAGGAAAATTATAAAAAATTGAAAAAAGAAATTGATGAAGACCTTAGAAGATGGAAAGATCTTCCATGCGCTTGGATAGGCACAATAAATAGCATCAAAATGGCAATTCTTCCAAAAGTGCTCTACAGATTCAGTGCAATACCCATGAAATTACCAAGGTCACTCCTCACAGACACAGAAAAATCAGTCCTTAAATTCATTTGGAACAACAAAAAGCCCAGAATAGCAAAAGTACTTCTTAGCAACAAGAACCATGCAGCAGGTGTCACAATACCTGATTTCAAACTGTATTACAAAGCCACAGTAATAAAAACAGCATGGTATTGGCACAAAAACACACACATAGACCAATGGAGCAGAATAGAAGATTCAGAAACAGACCCACGTGCTTACAGTCAATTGATTTTTGACAAAGGAGCCAAAAATATACACTGGAAAAAAGATAGTCTCTTTAACAAATGGTGTTGGCAAAACTGGTTAACCATATGCAGGAAAATGGAAATAAACTCCACTTTCTCATCCTGCACAAGAGTCAACTCAAGGTGGATCAAAGACCTGGAAGTCAGGCCAGAGACCTTGCAGCTACTTGAAGAGGGCATAAGGCCAACACTACAAGACATACGCACAGGTAAAAACTTTCTCAACAAGACCTCAAAAGCACAAGCAACTCAAAGGAAGATCAATACGTGGGATTGCATTAAACTGAAGAGCTTCTGTGCAGCAAAGGAAACTATCAAGAACCTCAACAGAGAGCCCACAGAGTAGGAGAAAATTTTTGCCAGGTATTCCTCTGATAGAGGACTAATATCTAGGATATACAAAGAACTCAAGAAACTCACAGCTATAAAAAGCATTTTGATTACACACTACACAGCCTCGAGGAGGCAGATCCCCAGCACCCCTGAGCTCCTGTTCCTTCCAGCTCTAGCTGAACCTTAGCCCCGCCTCTCATCATGGTGCAGACCATGCTTTGCAATGCTATTGGCTGTAATGTCTGTCCCATTGATCTTGGAAACATGATGGACAGAATTGGTATTTCCTCCTATCTCAATCCCCTGAGCTCCTCCACTGATCCCTGGAGGAGCTTTGATGTGCAGTAGGCATAGCTGCGGTGACAGGAATGTCTGTGAAGTTGTTCAGAGAGGTAAAGGGAGGCAGGATGGTAAAATGACAATAATCTTGAACTTATCATAAGTGGAAACTTAGAAAAATTGCTATACTCAGTGTCCTCAAATATAAAATTAAAGTAATGCTATTACTTTTCTCATGGAAATGCATATATATCAAGAGAGATGGAACAAGAAAAATTCCTGAGACCAAGTTCTAAACGATATTTCAATGTCAAGAAGTATCACTTATACGAGACATGGTAGTACACATCTGTAATCCAAACTACCCAGGAGGCTGAGGTAGGAGGATCATAAATTCAAGGCCAAAGCCAGGCATTGTGGTGCACACTTGTAATCACTATATTTGGGATACTGAGACAGGAGGACAGCCTCAGCAAGTACTGAGATACTCATCAACCCAGTGACACCCTGTTTCAAAATAAAAAAAGAGAAATACTGCTGGGGGTATAGCTCAAAGTTAGAGTTCCCCTGGATTCAATCCCCAGTACTACATACACCAAATAAATAAATAAGTAAATAAGTAAATAAGTAAATAAATAAATGACTTAGAGGTAGACTGCTCCTGGACTCAATCCCCAATACCACAAAAAAATACATAAATAAATAAATAAAAATTCAAGGCCAGCCTGGGAAACTTAGCAAGACCCTTTCTTAAAATTTAAAATAAAATTAAAAGGGCTGGAGTTGGGCTGGAGTTTTAGCTCTGTGCTAGAGCATCCATGGGTTCAATCCTGTGTACTATACATAGAAAGCATTACCTAAGAACTTTATTTACTTTAAATTTTTCATCTGCTCTGTGTGTGTGTGTGTGTGTGTGTGTGTGTGTGTGTGAGAGAGAGAGAGAGAGAGAGAGAGAGAGAGAGAGAGAGAGAGAGAGAGAGATCCCAGGGACCACTGAGCTACAGTCCCAGACCTTTTTATTTTATTATTATTTTTTATTTTGAAATAAAACGATCTCACTAAGTTGGTATGTGCTGGCCTCGAATCTACAATCCTCCTTTCTCAGCCTCCCATGTATGTGAATTACAGGCATACATCATCAATACCCAGCTATCAGTTCTTTCTTTTTAAATTACTTTTCAGCTCCTTACATATAAATATTCCTCTCTAATCTGATCCAAGATTAGGTTACAAGTGAAAAGTAGCAAGCTTCCTTGTCAAAAGGTGAAAGCACCCTTTTGAATTCAGCATATCTTAACTTCTGTACTAAGTGTGTCTAAGCTTTGGCAAAGTTTCACAAATATCATATAAAATATTTTCACAGCTTACAATATCCTTTCCTCTAAATGCAAATGCATCAGGCTGAGGTGGGTGGGTGTGTTGGGAATGAGTTCTCAGCATTTACTGCAGGTGAGTCAATGCAACTTGTTAGACTTAAGTCCAGTGAAATAGGTAGCCTAAGCAACATGACTGTGGACATTGGTTAGGAGGTATCTCTGTGCCTTCAAGCAACTGGACAGAGGAGGAGAGTGATAGTCTTGCAGAGCAGGAAGCTTCAGCTCTTGTGCATCCTAATCTCCCTCTGGCTTATGAGGAGCCATCTAATTAATTTCAGCCCTCTCATATGTCTTAGTTCTATAAAAGAGATACTTCATGATGTAGAATTTCTAATGATCATTAAAGTACTTCATAGAAATCCTATTATACCTCATGAATCAGCCATGCATTAAAGATCCCTCAAGATCAGTAAAGATACTTAAGATGCCATTTTTGTTGTTACTGTTGTGCAGAGAAACAAACAAAAACTTGCTAAATCAGAAACAGCCTCTCAGAAAAAAAAAAAAAAAATCAGAGCCAGGTTTGAATTTTAAGGTTGCTCTCTGAGGAGTCTTCAGACACTCAGTGGTTTAATCTGACACTTGGGATAGATACTGAGATTTTTATGTGGTCTTGGATTCTCCCGCTGATCTCTCAGTTCCTCCTCAGAACACCAAAGAACTTAGGAGCAACTTCCTAAGTGCCTTTCATACTGGTTTCCACATGCAGCAATATTACTTCGTGCCCCTAAGGCTTCCTCTCAACTAAGGAAGCTCCCAAACAGCATTGCAACATTTGAACATAAAACTGCTTTCCATAAATATAAACCAAAATTGAAAGTAAGGAAAACTCTTTCAAACAGTGCATGCACTATTGGTAATATCACTTCAGTCCCTGACTGAAGATGATGCTGGTTTAATACACTGCGTGGTTCTTGAAGTCCCTCTCCTCACACCATTCAAGCACTGAGGTCTCAGCTTATCATGGAAAACTCGACTTGATTTCAGAAGATGACAGGTGTCTCCTCATACTGTCTTTTATTTTCTCCACACCACACTGTGTTTTTATTTTATGTGTACTAATTTTTACCTGTGACTAGCCTTGAAGCTCCTGGAGGGCCTTGCTCATATCTTGTTCAGTGTGATGGTATTAAGCAGAGTTTTCAATGAGTGTTGATTGGTTGACTTAGTGAATGCCTAGTAAATTAGAGAATTTATGCTTTATAGGTTGAGCATCCCTAACTTAAAAGTTCAAAAACTGAAAAGCTTTAAAACTTGAAACTTTTTTAGCATCAATATGATGCCACAAGTGGAAGAAAAAAAGTCACACTTGACCTCATGTAATGAGTCTCAATCAAAACACAGGTGCACTAAAGTCACTGTAGAAAATTACCTTAGGGCTATGCTATATGCATACGGTATATAAGAAACAAAAATGAATTTGGGGTTTAGTGTTGAGTTCTGTCCCCATGATATCTCATTGCCGATGTGAAAGTATAATTGAATACAAAAAAAAAAATCAAAATCCAAAACATTTCTGGTCTCAAGCACTTTGAAAAAGAGATACTTAACCTGTAATAACTAGTTAGTTTAATATCAATCTGAGAAATATTGCTGAGTTAACTTGGAATCTCCCAGATTTTAGAATGGGAATTCGTTTGTCAGCTTCAGTTGACCTAGTGATTTTATTAAAATTCATCTGCAAACTCATCAAAATATTCCTCTGTCTTATAAATTTGCTGCTTTGGATATGTGCAGACATAAAAGTATGTGAATACTGAATATTTATTTAAAAAGTTAAAACTGGGCAATCTACACCTTTTAGTAGTTAATTTTATCAAAATATAATGATAATGATAATATACACATCAATTAATTATTAGATTTCCCAAATGCATGTGGAGCCATTAGTAAACAGATAAGAGTATGAAAGGGTAGAAATTGAATCTGTTGTCACAACAATTCCCACCAGAGAAGGGAGTGAATCAGAAGACATAGCTTCTTTAATACTTAGGTGCACACAACACTTTCAATACCAGTACCCAGAGCATAAGAACCTGACTCTAGAGCAGGTCACAGTGGGGTTGAGAGAAAACAAAATTTTCAAGTAAAAATAGTAGTTGGTGAATAATGAAAGTAAAAAATATAGATTGGTATAAATACATATTTGAGCAACGTTGAATACTCCAAACAAATGGATAAAGCTTTTTTTTTTTTTTTTTAACTAAAAGATCTCCTTTCCTCTTGGATGGGCAGAATAAACATTATCAAAATGGTCATTCTACCAAAGTTGGTCTACAGAGTCAATGCAATAGCTATCAAAATGCCAATGTCATTCTTCACAGACCTAGAAAAATCAGGCCTAAATTTCACATGGAGGAAAAATAAAATATCCAGAATAGCCAGACAGAGGAATTCTCAGCAATAACAACCATGCAGGAGGCATCACGATTCCTGACTTCAAATTATACTAAAGAGATATAGTAATAAATACAGCATAGTATTGGCACAAAAACAGACACATAGACCAATGGAGCAGAATAGAAGTCTCAGAAACAAATCCACACATGTATAGTTAATTGATTTTTGACATTGGTACTAGAAACATACACTGAAGAAAAGACAGTCTTTTCAACAAATGGTGTTGGCGAGAGTGGTAATCCATTTGTAAAAAAATAGAATAAAATCCCAAGCTCTCACCCTACATAAGAGTCAACTCAAAATCAAAGACCTGGAAATTACATCAGAGACTTTGTCATTACTGGAGGAAAGCATAGGTTCAATACTGCAACATATAGGCACTGGTAGAAGCTTCCGCAATAAGTTCTCCAAAGTTCAGGAAACTAAAAAAAGAATTAATAAATGGGATGACATTAGACTAAAAAGTTTCTCTTCATCAAAGGAAACAATCAAGAGTCTAATGAGAGAGCCTACAGAATGAGAAAAGATCTTTGCCAGCTATTCCTGTCATAGAGGATTAATATCTAGAATGTATTAAGTACATAAAAGACTTAACACTAAAACAAACAAATAAACCAATCAGGAAATGGACAATTGAACTAAATAGATGTTTCACAAAAGAAGAAACACAAATGGTCAATAAATATATGAAAAATGTTCAACATCGTTAGCAATCAGAGAGATGCAAATCAAAACTACACTGAGATTCCATCTAACACCAATCAGAATGACAATTATCAAGAAGACAAACAATAGTAAATGCTAGTGAGGATGTGGGTAAATCGAAACTCTTCTACACTGTTGGTATTGCAAATTAATAGAGCTTCTATGGGCATCATTGTGGAGATTCCTTAGAAAATTGGGAATAGATCCACCATATGATCCAGCTACACCATCCCTGGGTATCTTTCCAAAGGGACTGAAATCAAAATAGCATAGTAATACATTTATATTCATTTTTATAGCAGCACAATTCACAATAACCAAATTATGAAACTAGCCTAGGTGTCCAGATGCATGGATTAAAAAATTATGAGGTATACACACAGTGGAATTCTACTAACAAAGATGTATGATTACAGTGCACCAATAAAAAATAGACATCAAATAAATTTCTGTTAAATTGAAAAAAAATAAAGAACAAAATTATGTCATTTGTAGGAAAATAGTTGGACCTGGAGAACATTATGTTGTGAGATTAGCCAGTGATGGACTGAAGGGGCATATTTATCTCATATGTGGAAGCTAGGAAGTAATTGGGATACCAGAGGAACTTTAGGTAATGTAAACCCCAGTGGAGTAAGGGAAGTGGTCTTGGGGAGGGTAGGAGGGAGACAGAGAATTAGTGAAGAAATTATTTCCATTGACATTATATACATATGTAAGAATACTAATGCCAATCTCAACCTGTATGGCAAAGGAAGAGAGGGAGCCGGGGGAAAAGCTCACCAAGTGCTGTATGCACGGATGACACACACACAGTGAACTACATTATGATGTGAGACCATAACACACCAATACTTGCACAATACTTGCATAACTACACTATGATGTGAGACCATAATGCACAAATAAAATGCACTGTTTTTTTTACTGGTGAATGTATCTAGTTTATGCTTCATGTAAGACAACTGGACAAGTGAGATATTCGCTCCAGGTTTTTTCTAATAATATCTTCCAGCAACTAAGATTTGAAAAGTTGATGGTGGAAGGGTATGAAGTCTCAATTAGGTGGAGGGAATACATTTTCTTGTCTTTGTGATATTTTGCACAACATGAGAATATAGTAAATAATAATAAATTATACATTTCAAAATCATTATGATAGTGGATTTCAAATGTTCTCACCACAAAAAAATTGGTATTTCAGGTGTGGGATGTGTTATTCAGCTTGATGTTGTTATTCCACATTGTATTCATAAATATGAAGCACATTATACCTTATAGATTTACCTAATCATAATTAGGCAGTTTACAATAAATAGCTAAAATTTCAAAATGAAACAAAATATTTGGGGTGAATATACTACTCATCAAGACTTAAAGCAAAAGCTACATCATGTACTTATACATATATTTTTTCTGTGTTTGTTCTGTGTCCTGCACTATTCATTTAAAAGTAGGTGAAGAAGAGATCTGGAAAGATCCCACTTAGAAATATATTTTTAAAGGTATTCTATTCAAAAAACAGTTTATATGATTTGTTGATCTCTCATTGTATTTTCTTGCAGTCAGATCACAAGTTTAGACCTGGAAGTTGGAGTCTAGGGAGGAAGAGGGCATAGAGGGGAGACCAGAGACTGGGAGAGTACACATCATTTTGGTTCCAGGTTTCAAACTACATTAGGAAGCACATAAACAAATGTGGAGAAATATAGTATCTCACCTTCCCACAAGTATTTATATTAGGTATAAATAGCATTTATCTCATATTAATGTTTAAATAAATAATTTTATACTATTTTGTGAACATGCATGCTAGTTCAGAAAATTTAAGTCAGCATACATCTTACCAAACAACTGACTTTTTTTGAACACTTAATGTTGAATTGTTTACTTCCAGTTACAAAAACAAAAACCATAAAGAGTAGAGTGTGGATATTTGTCAAGATAGTAATTTTTATTTAAAACATTGAAGGATGATATATAATTTCTATATTTTAAGTATAAAGACACCATTTTGTACATTCAGTATCCTTTTGCTTAAAGAATATTATATTTAATGAAAGGAGAAAAATTAGCAATAAGTGAAAGTATTTAAAGCATAGACAGCTAGATTAATACTTTTAAAGATTCCAGTTAATGGAAATTAATTCACTATTATCAAAATTAAATGATTTGAAATTATAATAACAGTGTAAAATTTTAAATATGGGATTTTTACACATTCTTTTCTAAGTACCTTAAAAGTATTTTATTTCCAAGGGATAAGGCCAAAAATATAAAACATTCATGGGACTCTGTACTTTTATGAGACTTTTCTACCAAAATATTTTATTAAAATGGGGTGAAAGTGAAGAGCTTCATAGTATCCACTGATTTCCATCTCTAGCAGCTACTTTTTCTTCCCTAAAATAGCTACACAGAAGGTTGCCAACCTACAATTGGCTAGAATTTGGAAGATTCTATCACCCTCTTTTCTTTGAGGGGGGCAAGTATTAGTGAAGACCCAGAAATAATTTTTGTGAAAATGAAATGTACAAAGATGACATATTACACCTTCTTCTCAACCCACCCAACAATATATATGTAGAAGATTTATAAGCCTTGAATTTTTGTGTCTCCCCCCCAACTTTGTAACCCCTAATGGGATTACATTAGGAGGTGGAGCTTTTGGAAGGTGATTAGGTCATGAGGATGGAGTCCTTGTGAATGTCATTAGTGCTTTTAAAAAGGAAATCCAAGATGACTGCCTTGGCCCTTCCACCATGTGGAATGAAGCTGGGAAGCACCAGCTATGAGGAGGGGCAGGCCCTCTCAGAAGACCCTGAAGCTGCAGGCACCTGGACTTTGGATGTCCCCTCCAGCACTGTGAGAAATAAAAGCCTATTGTTTCTTAGCAACCTAATGTATGGTCTTTTATCATAGCAGATTGAATGCACCGAGATAGTGTGTTCTTTATTTTTATATATGAATTAATTCTTCCTTTGACTGACATTCAAAATATATGGATTTGGATTTTAGCTATAGTGGTATTATCAATATCAAGTATTGTGTGATGGCAAATACTTACAAGGCTTATCTGAGGTGCTTATGTTTTACCAATGGATTAAACCAGATTGCCCAAGACATGTGTGCCTCAATCTTTTATAATAATTCACAACAAATTAACTTTATGTAGCTGGGCATGGTGGCTCATGCTTGTAATCCCAGCATTTGGGAGGCTGAGACCGGAGGATCCGGGTTCACGACCAGCCTCAGCTACGTAGTGAGCCACTCCGCAACTTAGTGAGACTCGGTTTCAAAATAAAGAATAAAAAAAAAATAGGGCTGGGGGTATAGCTCGGAGGTAGAATGCCCCTGAGTTCAATCCCCAGTACTGCAAAAAAAAAATTAACTTTATGTGATATAATATAGGTCTTTAATGAAAACTATTATTTTGGGGAAAGATTAAGTAATAAAACATCTCACATATTTTATTTGTATAGGGATGGAAATAGCATATTGAAGGGCATTTCTTTCTGCACAGATCCCCCAGACAAGCACAGACCACAGATCCCCCAGACAAGCATTTTAAGTGGATGATGAGAAAAATGTATTTTTTATTTTGACTTCCAGCAATTAAATTCATTTTTTGACCAATAGATTCTATACTGTCACAAAGAGTAGAGTTTATACTAACAGTACAGTACTATCTATATTATACTTGATCACAAACTAGATTTGGGCAGTGGTGCTTGAATTGTAGTATGTATAAAAATTACTTAGAGATCTTATACAAATGCATATTTCAAGCTACTGTCCTCAAAATGTACTGTCCCAGCAAATCTTATCCCAGGAATTAGTATCACTAATAAGTGTGGAAGGTGATTCTGATATAGGTTGTATCTCATCCTTGTTTCTGCTTTCCTACCCCCATACTACAATGGTTTTAAGAAGTCCCTCAATCTCTTTAAAGTTTATTTCAGATTCTTTATCAACTTAGGTGTTAAAATGTTTTGGGGGAAGCTCACAAAAAATTATAAAATATGAACCTATACTAGTTTTAGTATTTCTAGTATAAAATTATATTTGTTTTTGACATCAGTATAATAGTACTGACTCTTATGAAGATTACAGGCAGGAATAGTGCCTAACCTGTTCCTATCTATCCTGTTGACTAAACAGTATAGTAGGAAATCACAGTACTTAACAATGTTAGTCAGCTCTTCATCACTGTAACAAAAATACCTGAGAAAACAACTTCAAGGAGGGCACTTTTATTTTGCTGCATAGTTTAAGAGGTTTCAGTCCATGTTTGGTAAGCTCCATTTCTCTGGTCCTGAGGCAAGGAAGAACATCATGATGGATGGGTGTGGTCGAGGAAAACTGCTCACTTCATGGCAGCCAGGAAGCAGAGAGAGGGAGAGAGAGGAAAGGGAGGAGAGAGAGAGAGGGAAGAGAGAGAGGAGAGAGGAGCGAGAGGTCAGGGGCAGTCTATTCTCTCCAGGGCATAGTTCTAGTGACCTCCTTCCACCAACTAGGCTCTGCCTCCTATAGCTTCCACTACTTTCATTATCACCAATAATGCCATGAAATTATGACTCCATCAATGGACTGATCCATAATGAGGCTAGAACTTCCCTCCTGATTTATTCCTCTTCCAATCTAATTGTCATCACCTCTGATATTGCTATTATTGCTATACCAGGGACCAAGACTCTGAGGGATATTCTGATCCATACCATGGCACTTAATAGGTCAGTTTTATCATAAAGATAGAACTGAGAAGCCACCAGATGAAGAGGCTCAGGAGTGAGATCTAGGAAGGCCCAGAATGCAGAATTCCCATTCCTTCTGTTCATGGAATCAGGTCATGTTACCAAAGAGGCTTATGAATGTGTTTACACCATTGATGTTCCACTGAGCATCAGCGTCCAGAGTTTTTATTGGCATTCAATTCCATAGTCACAGTTGCTTCAACCATCTAACCATTGGCCACATTATTGAACTCAGTATTTTACTTTCTTCCTTTCCATGAAGTTTTCTAGTCAGAGTGGTACAGCTTAGTCAAGGTGCCAACCCAGTAATCACGTGATTGATCTTTCTGGAATTACCAGCCCCAATCCTGGAGTTACTTGGGGTCTCAACATAAGCAACTCTATTAGCACAATCTCAGGTGTGATCCAAGGTAGCATGAAGTAATGCAGATACATCATCAATTGGATAATTTAAACTTTTATCATTTGAGTGCCACTGACTTGGGATAAAATCCAAATTCATAATTTTATGACAAGCATTTAGATGTACCAAAACTGACTCCTGAGATATATGGAAAATAAGAATAGGTTTATAATAAGAGATTTAATTAGTAATCTTAAGAGAAAATTCTCAGAGCCAAATGGCTTTATTGATGAACTCTGCAAAGCACTTGAAAAATTAATATTAATTAGTCACAAATACTTCCAAAAAGTAAAATAGAAGGAGAACATTTTCAACACAATTTATGAGGCCAATATTAACAGTCTAACAAAGTCAGACAGAAGTATCATTTAAAAAGAAAACTTGGGACCAATATCTCTTTTAAATGTAAATGCAAAATTTCTAGGAAACTTCATTGCAAAACATAAAAATATTATACTAAATGACCAAGGGAGTTTGTTCCAAGGATGCAAAGTCACCAAAATATCTGAAAATCAACTGATAGAATACATCAGTATAATGAGGGGAGGACATGATCAAGTCAGTTGACACAGAAAAGAAAAATCATGTGATAAAATTCATGCCTCAAGTTTATAAATTATGTAAAATGTCCAGACTTAAAAAAAATTCTACATTAGGCTACCTAGAACTGATGGTAGACCTAAAGTAGACTGGCAGTTCATGGCAGGGAGTTTCATTTGGCCTAAATAATAGAATATGTTAATTATATATCCATAAAGCTTTTACAAGAAAAAATGCAAACTGCAAGTAAACTGTGAATGACACTCTAGGATTTTTAGTTACAAAAAAGGGAGAAAAATGTTATTGAGATCTATTCATCAAGACAGACAAAATTTTATAATCTATTTCAATAATCATGTTAAATATGGCACAATACATTATACATGTAAGAAATTCAGATCCTTCATGCACTTTCATCTGACATACCATCATGTATTTGCTTTAGGTATTTATACTTCCCAGCAATAACTTGCTAGATATAAACAAATGTAAATCAATACAAGTTAACTTCAGTGTAATTAGATTTGCAGTAATAAAAATAATCTGGAGTTTTGTAAATTAAAAGAAAATGATCGTGTTATGTGAAGTACTATGGCAATTAGGTTTATTTGGATGTTTATTATATTTCTTAAATTTCTCTTTTACTATAATCCAAGGTAAAGGCAAAATGAAATTCATGCTTTATTTTTTGAAAGGATGAAATTACACTATCAAGACTAAATCACCTACAATTTTTAAATGCCCTACTCTTCCTATCTTATAACAAGATTCAATATATCCTTGTCTCACCTTCTTTTATTAAAATACCCTTGCTGAGTACATTTATAATTTCTCAGTACTCAACACAGTACTGTGAACACGTTAGAAGAATAATCTTCCTGTATTCCGTGATAGTGTCTCTCATGCTCTCTCTACAGGAATAGTACCTTCAACTAATCAAAGCAATAACAATTTTTCAATGTGCTTTTTTTCTTTTTATGGAGAATCTTAACCTGCAACATTATATACTTTGAACTCAATTTAAACTTCCTATCATACACTTGACAACAAGATAAAGGGAGGTATTTGTTGGAAAAAGTAATGTACTTGTTTCCAACTAAAAATGTTGGAATATAAAAAGGTGGACCTTAGCTCTGTGGCTCATTTTTAAATCAATGGGGTGATATTCTTTCCAGATTGTGCATTATTTTCAGTCTTATAGTCTTGCACACAGTGTTATGTCATGAAATTACTCATTTACCACAAGTTTTCAAATTATGAATTGCTGGAATTCTACCTCCTAATCTGATAGTGCTCCACCCTGCTCTCCCCACTGTTACAGTCCAGTGACTTACCACAGTTTTTGACATACATTATTTTAAAATAATGATATTTGTTTAAAGAATACATCGTGAATATGTTCAATGGATTTTTTAGAATATCTTAAACTATTGAAAACAATATCAAATTTCTGAAACAATCTTTTTTAAATAATCAGCAACATGATTTTTCTCCATAAATATTTTATTAATTTTTACTAATTAATCCTTTTATTGGCCCTAAAATAGCTAGAGATCTCACTTTCTTCATTGCTTATAAAACAGTAAACTTTGTATATTAGGTTAAATCATTGATTGCTTGGAGAAAAATTATTTTATAATATTTTGATGTTGTTTAATTATTTTTCAAAAATTATTCAAGAATACCTTTCATTTCCATTCAGCACATAGATGTTCAGGGATGAAGTCCTTCTAAGCTTTTGACATATTCTTCATAAATTTTTTTTTGTGTGGTACTGGGGATTGAACTCAGAGGCATTCTACCTCCGAGCTATACCCCCAGCCCTATTTTTTATTCTTTATTTTGAAACCGAGTCTCACTAAGTTGCGGAGTGCCTCACTGGGTAGCTGAGGCTGGCCACGAACCCGGATCCTCCGGTCTCAGCCTCCCGAATGCTGGGATTACAAGCGTGCGCCACCACGCCCGGCTTATTCTTCATAAATTTTTATCAAAATACTGATTCAATTCTACAAGCAACCAGTTTAAATTTTATAGTTTTATGTTCCTTGATAATTCATGACCTTCAGACATCCCATTACTGTTTAAATAAAAAAAACATGTGTGATTGTCAAAATTATTTGCATCTTATAAATGGAAAAAATTGAAGTTTCCAAAAGATGAAATAAATTTTTAAGTAATGGAATTAGTAATTTTCAAAACTACAACCAACACCCAAATATGTGTGCTAATAAGAATTTTTTTTCCTACTGAAGAAGCATTGGAGCATAGTTTTAAAATCACAGCATTTGGTTATTAGTAAGCCTTATAAAATTCATGTTCCTACTAATATAATCCAGAAATCAATTTATGTCATTCTGACATTTGAATTTAAGTAAAATTGGCTCAGCACTTTCATCCCTTGCTCTGTGTGAAACTCATAGTGTTTCTGAGGGTTTTGCAAATAGAATTCACATTGCTGCCATTTTTGCCAGATCAGAATCTCTGCTGCCATTGAACTTACTCTTGCCTACAGAAACTTGTCCTAAAATCAAAATGTTGTGCTCATTTTTGTTTTGCTTTGTATTGTGAAACCTCAGTCTCATCAGCAGGGATTTATGACTCTATAGGTTACAATGATTAAATAAACTTTTCCTCTCTTATTTCCCAATTTATTTTTCTTGCATCTTGGATAATAATTTTATGAGTAAAATCATAATCCCTTTCTCTTAATTTGTGAGTGTGCACATTCACATAATACATTTTTACTTGCCAGTAAAAGAAGAATGTAAGATTTACTACTCACATGGGTTGAGATGGCAAGGGACCAGGTCTCTATCAACTTCTAAAACTTCTTTAACACACTTTTTTTTATCTACATTGGCATCCCAAGGAAGGTTTATATCCAGGAAGCTCACAATTTTTTTTTCTCTTCATGATGTGATAACTTAGGTTAAACTATTCAAAGTTGACTATTTTTGTCTTAAAAAAAAAAAAAAAACTGCTGAATTACATGAAGTTCCCAATACCCAAACCACAATGATTTCATAAAACAAATATTGACTTCTTGCTCATTAAAAGGCTAGCTAGGAGTTCCTTCCCATAATGTTGTTGCTTAGCTTTTGAGAGGGCCTCTGCAGGGGTCTAGGAAATGTCTTTGAGTAGCTCCTGATTCCATGCTTTACTGCTTTCTTGGGAGGCACAGGCCAGTCACTTCGCCCTGAGCTCTTCTGGAGCTATCATTGATACATGTGCTTTCTCAGAGCCTTAAAGCTTTCATGACTGCCTTCCCTGCCAGATCTGCTAGCTAAGAAGCTATAAGGCTAAAACTTGAACAAACAAGTACTTTTTAGTCTATGCTCTTGCCATGTTTAATTACAGATACATATGTTTGTTAATAGGCACAGAAGTTATTTAGAGATAAAATTATACTTCCTAGCCTTACTCTTTTGTAAAACCATAAAACCAGGAGTTCCTTAATTTGGAATTTATGGATGTATAAAAGAATTGAGAGAAAAATAAAGTGAAATGATCTGCTAAGAACAATGAAGTTTATGTAATGAAATGAGAATAATAATAATTGTGTTAATTATTTTGGAGCAAAATTAGAGTCCTAGCACAATAGTCTGCACTTGAAATATATCTCCTCACTTAATCTTATAAATTTATGACACACACACTATTAGATTTATTTTACCTATAAATTAATCCTTAGAATAATAACATTTTCCCAGATCATATTTCTAAATTGTCTTATTCTTTGTTCATAATTATTCCACTGAATAATGTTGTTTTTCTTCAATTATCATAAAAGTTGTAATAAATTTTATTTGAAATTCTAGTTGGTAGAATTCTAAAAGATATTCATGACACTGGAGTTAATCATGATTTTTTTTCTGTATTTTTAATCATTTAACATCTTAGGAAGCTTGCTGATCATGGAGAGACCATCCTTCCCAGTATATTTTGTAGCTAATTTCTATAAATATCTAAACACAGCAAGTTGTCTTTGAACAGGCACTTCATACACAAATTACATATCCACAGTCCATACGTCACACCACGTCCATTATCCAATTCTCATAAAACAAGCCAATGTTTGTTCTGTCCTAAATTACCCCGGAATAAGGCAGACAAACAACTAGAGACCATTCTATGCCACAGAATCAATCAAAATCATTAACACTATCCAATCTGTGTGCATATCTTCTGCTGACTAAGGTGCCCCTGCCCTCTGTGTCATAAGACAAGCCACAGTCAGTGTGCTATGTTCTTCTCCAGCTCCACCTAAGTCCCCACTGACCTTGGTGCTTCTCCCTGCTGCCAGTGGTGCTTCCCTTGGAAGCCATGCATACTTGGGAGAACTGTGCCCTCAGTTTCTTCTGTAAACTAAAACCCCAGGAGTACTTTAAAAAATTTTTTTTATTGTAATAATTTGTGCACTGTAAGCATACATCTTTGTTAGGTACAAATTGATAATGACATATGTGCAACAATTTCTCATTTGACCCCTTCCCCAAATTCCCACCCCGCTCCTTCGCCCTCCCTCCCTCTCAAGTTCAGTTTAGTGAGTGACCTTGATATAATTCTGTAAGTACATCATGTGCATTAGGGTGTTCCCCCCTTCGGTTAAATCAACTTCTTTGCTTTCCAGGGTCTCTCGTTTTTCATCTGGAGACCCTCTTATGCCACATCTTCTCCCTAACATCCACATATGAGGGAGAACATATGATTCTTTACTCTTTGTGACTGGCTAATCTCACTTAACATAAAATTTTCCAGTTGTATCCATTTCCCTGAAAATAACATGATTTAGTTCTTCTTTATGGCTGAGTAAAATTCCATTGTGTATATATCCCATAGTTTTGTAATCCATTCATCTGTCGATGGACATTTTGGCTGGTTCCATAGTTTGGCAATTGTAAATTGTGCAGCTATAAACATAGATACACATGCATCAGTCTGATAGTTTGGTTTCCATTCTTTTGGATGGATACCCAGAAGTGGTATTGCTGGATCATCTGATAGGTTCATTCCCATTCGTCTGAGGATCCTCCATACTGTTATCCAAAGTGGTTGCACTAATTGGCAATCCCACCAACAATGTATTAGGGTTCCCACTTCTCTACACGCTAGCCAGCAGTTGTGTTGTTCGTGTTTTTTATGATTGCCATTCTGATTGGAGTTAGGTAAAATCTCAAGGTAGTTTTGATTTGCATCTCTCTGATTGCTAATGATGTGGTACATTTCCTCATACATTTATTGGCCATTTGTATTTCTTCTTTTGTGAAGTGACTATTTAGATCCTTTGCCCATTTTTTGATTGGGTTATTTGTTTTCTTATCTGTGATTTCTTGAGTTCTTTGTATATCCTAGATATTAGACCTCTGTCCAAAGAGTAACTGGCAAAAATCTTCTCCCACTCTGTGGGCTCTCTGTTGAGGCTCTCAATAGTTTCCTTTGCTGCACAGAAGCTCTTCAGTTTAATGCAATCCCAAATATTGATCTTCCTTTGCAGGAGTACTATTGATACAATCCTTCTAGTGCAGTCCTTCCCCTCTGTGAGTTAGAAGAAACTGCATGAGATACTGCACCCCTGATTATGTTATATAAGATGGCCAAATGGAGATGATCTTGTGCCTGCCCTAACAAAGTGATCACTTTAAAGGTTTTGTTTCATCTTTTGCTTACAAAAAAAAAAAAAAAAGATTTTAATAATTACTTCTTTATAAGTTAAATAGATTTGTATTTCCTAAATATCTTCTAAAGTGCAAAACTTAGTTTACTGAGCTAATGTTTTCTAAAAATTGGTAATAGTAATATACTTTTTTAAGGTTTATATTTGTATATGACATTTTATTGTGACCATTTTTGAACAAAGAAAACTAGAGGTACTCAAACATTTGGCATTCCAAATCATGTCACTCTGCTTGAAAACTGGATATTAATAATAAATAATTGTATATAAGTCAAATTTAAATAAAAATTTATTTGTGTCATCAAATGCTATAAAAAAAAGATTTCAGCCAGGTGTAGTGGCACATGCTTGTAATCCCAGTACATGGGAGGCTGAGACCAGATGATCCGGGTTTGTGGCCAGCTTCAGCTACCTAGTGAGGCACTCCACAACTTAGTGAGACCATGTTTCAAAATAAAGGATAAAAAATAGGGCTGGGGGTATAGCTCAGAGGTAGAATGCCCCTGAGTTCAATCCCCAGTACCACACACACACACACACACACACACACACACACACACACACACAAAGATTTCAGAGAGGTCCTCCAGTTAGCCAGGACGACAGCAAACACCCCTGTTTGCTTTTGATGTGCTAGGGATAAGGAACAATGGGGGCTTCTAAGAGCTGACAGAGATTCTCAGGCAACAGTTAGCTGGAAAACAGGGCCCTCCGTCAGCCATCCTCCTGTAGATGAAAGCTCAGCTTGAGGAAAAGATCTTGAGAGTCCAAGAGAAACTGCAGCCACTGAGACGTTGAGCATAGAATCCAGCCACTCTGGTGAAATTCTGATCTACAGAAACTGAAATCTATCTCTAATACACACACACACACACACACACACACACACACACACACACACACGGGCGCGCGCGTAGCTACCAAGATAGTGATAGTTTGTTATATGGAAACAAGAAACTAATAGAGGAATTCTACTTTGGTCACAGATGCTTTTGACCTAGAATGGAATTATCTGCTGATAAACTCATCATAATGTTGAAAATATCCTAAGTTGAAAATGTATTTAATAGACCTAGCCTACTGAACATTATAGCTAAGCTTAGTCCACTTTAAACACCCCCTAGTCACTCACACATTATTCTAGAGTTGGGAAAAAGTCATTCAAGTGAAAATCTACTTTATGATAAAGTGTTGAGTATCTCATCCAATTTATTGAAAATTATACTGAGCATGAGGAAAAGAATGAACGCATGGTAGGCTTTCATGAGAATGTCAAGTCAAAAGTATCTCTATTTGAACAATCTCAAGAAAAATGATCATTTGTACTTATTTTCTGATTTGTATTTGTATTTCATTCCATATGTAACAAAATTATATTGGCAAATATTTCCAATTTCTTCTAGAATATTCTAACAAGAATAAAAGAAATTTATAATTATTTTATGTTATTTCCTTTATTACTTCTTGAAAGTAGGTGTATGAATTCATTTCTTCTTTGTGATTTTCTATAGATTGCATGACATGATTTTTGTTGCTGTTGGCTGTTCAAATTCAGTTAGGACTGTCAGCAAAGACATGCTGCCATTCGTAAAAGGATATAGCAAATGCTACAGGTAAATAAGTTTTAAAGCATACCTATCATTAATCAAGTGTCTCATTTTGTTTATCTTATTTTATAAGCCTTAAATGTAAAGTAGTTATTTCTACCTTGTCAAATTTATTTTCAATACATTTAGACCATGTGTATATATTTGAAGATTAAAATCAAGCCCTTTGAAAAAAGTTTAAAGTTTATTTTCCCCAAATCATGAAGTTATTATGATTCACACTAGAAATATATTATTAAATTATTCATGGTTTAAAACATTTGGACATTTTCATATTAGTTTTGTTTGAACAAGCCATCCAATTATTAGACTGAAAACATGAAAAATATAACCTAGTTATTTAAAAATACTTCTCTACATAAGAAAACTGAAAAACAAAAGCTTTATAGTAAGTATTTTAAACAATCTAATAATGAAATGGAAATCATAACATTAAATATGATGAGGTTGAAAATCAAAGCCATTATATCAGTAAAATTGAAAACATTAACCTGAAATATTGAAGGCAAAACAGTATTCTAGAACAAATAATGATTAATTCTTATTTTGAAGTCAGTATATATATCAGATGGAATAAGACAGAGCAATTCATAATGATTAGGTGGCCATTTAATGGTAAGAAATGCATTCTTCAAATATTTCCTGAGCTGCAAAACTATAAATAAGTTACAGAAATAGTAGAACAATATTTTGATAGTAGGAAAATGCTATTCATCTCTACTCAACTTGATAACAGGTTATTATTTTTTGATTTATTAATATGGAGAAAGCACATAAAAATAAATTAGAATTTAGTATTACATACTAAAGAACACAGGAACAATCTTGATATTCTGAAAACATCATGAAACAAAAATTGACATTGAGGGTGACAAAAAATAAATGTATTGCCAGAAACTAAAGTTCTGAAGGAGATATCCTATGTTTAAAATAAACTCAATCAAATATTAATATCAAAACCTGAACAAAATATATCTATCATAGGGAAATTTAAACATTCTAATTCATCAGTAGGATCAAAAAGAAAGAAAAAGCAAACTGTAGCATATGCAGAAAGTTTTAAGAATATCAATAATAATGATAGTAATAAAATTCTTACACATGTCCAATGAAAAATAGTTAAAATTCCTCTCAGAAGAGCTGGGTGTAGTGGCGGTCACTTGCAATCCAAGTACTTGGGAGGCTGAGACAGGAGGATTGCAGATTTAGAGCTAGTCTCAGATGCTTGGTGAGGTTCTCTGCAACTTAGTGAGACTTTGTTTCAAAATAAAGAATAAAACATAGGGATGAGGATGTATCTCGGAAGTAGAATGACCCTGGGTTCAATCCCCAGTACCACAGATACACAACCTCCTCAGAAGAAAGTGAATTGTTTTATTTCATATAGTGATAAAAATTAAAGTAAGATGATGAAGCTGCTTTAAAACATTAATATAGAGTATGGAATTAACCACAAAGAAAAATAAGAGGAAGGGTTAATGAGAACAGCAAAAATGTATTTCTCAGGTATATATTAATATATTTGAAAATGTGAAATAAATGAAAATGTTATAAGACAAAAATCTTCTAACTTACTCAAATAAAATGAAAACATTACTTAGAATAAAAGTTTTAATGTATATCTCCCCTCAAAAATTCATACACAGAAAATTTTTCAGAAAATATTTTGTAAAGTTTCATAAAATTAGTTATAAAGTAACTACTAAATGTTCTGTAACTTATCAACAACTATACAATATTCCAAATTGTAGTTATGAAGCAAGTGCAGTATTGGTAGTAAAGATTTAACACAGGAAAATCATACTGCATGTCAACTTAAGTGCATATATGAATGTAAAATTCCTAAGCAAAACATTAGCAGACTGAACTAAATGCATATTTAAAAGATACACTGTGACAAAATGAGATTATCCTCAGAATATATGAATGATATGTGAAATTATATTAATTATCTTATTAGTATGTGACAAGAAGTTAAGATTTTCAAACAAATGCAGAAGTAGCTATCTTATGATAATTCAACTTATGATTTTGAGATTTTTTTGATGCTGCAAAGTGATATGTATTCAGTAGAAACTGCTCTTCCATTCGTGAATTTTGATCTTTGCCATGTTAGCACTATGTAGTATGATGTTGCTGTGATTTTGGGCAGCAGTGGAGAGGTAAAGCTCTCAGCCACACAGTCATAGGAGTGAACAATTGATAATCTGTAATGTGCTATGTCAATAAACTATGCTCTTCCAGAAGTTAAGTGTATTAAAAGCACTTTCATCTTGAGGTGTTTTCAACCTATTAATTTTCTATGAGGGTGAAGCCCTATTGTTGGTCAAGGGACATCTGTAAAAATTGAGAAATTTCATCACTCTTTGAACTGTCCAACAGAAAATGCTAAATGGGGGATCCTCAATAGAAATAATAGGATGCTAAGCAGCAACATGAAACTCTAGAGAAGAATAAAACTCATTTGTAAAGATAAATATATGTACCACTAGAGAATCCTATAACATTGGTGCATAAATCACTTTTAATTATACAGGGAATTTGAAATACAATGCACAGAGTAATTATAAATCTACATTCATGGGAACAAAATATTTAAAATTATAATTAGGGACAGCAATACTATGAACTGTTATGGTGGGGAAGAGAGATATAAAAATGAAATGAACACTTTTTCTATTATTGGGACATCATAATCATGCATCATGATGAAGTTCACAGTGTAGAGATATACGTGCACACCACACTGGGTAAGATTCCCCTTCCCACCTCTCACTTCTTCTCCCTCACCCTCCCCATGCAAGATATTGAGATCAGCATTGATAGTTTTGTGTATGCACATCATGTCCATTAAAATTTCTCCTTCATTAAGTCTCCCTTCCACCTCCATCAACAGATGAATGGATTACAAAACTATGGGACATGTACACAATGGAATTTTACTCAGCCATAAAGAACAAAATCATGTTATTCGCAGGGAAATGGATGCAACTGGGAAACATTATGTTAAGTGAGATTAGTCAGTCACGAAGAGTAAAAAAGCATATGTTCTCCTTAATATGCAGATGTTAGGGAGAAGATGGGGCCTAAGAGGGACTCCAGATGAAAAAGGAGAAACCTTACATAAGCAAAGAAGTTTACTTAACTGAAGGTGATTGACTGGGGGCAGGGGGGAGACACCCTAATGCATATGATGTACTTTCACAAATATATCAAAGTCAATCACTAAACTGAACTTGAGAATAAGGGAGGGTGAGGGAGTGGGGTGGGAACTGGGGAAGGGTTAAATGAGAAATGTGTGCATGTATGCCTTTATTAGCTTGTACCTAACAAAGATGTATGATTACAATGCACCAATTAATAAAAAAAAAAAAGACCTGAAAATTAGACCAGAGACTTTAAATTTACTAGAGGATACAATTCCAACACTCTAACATATAGGTTCAGGGAGAAACTTCCCAATAGGATCCCAAAAGCTCAGGAAATTGGAAGAAAAATTAATAAATGAGATAGCATTAAACTAAAAAGTTTCTGCTCATCAAAGTAAACCATGAAGAGTCTATAGAAGAGCCTACCAAGTGGGAGAATATGCAAAAAAGACAGCACTAAAAAACAAAGAAAAGAAAAACAATAACCAAATCAAGAAATGGGCAATTGAACTAACTAAATGCTCCACAAAAGGAGAGATATAAATGGCCAATAAATACATGAAAAAATCTTCAACATCATTTGCAATCAGGGAAATGAAAATCAAAACTACACTGAGAATCCATCTAACCCCTGTCAATCATCAAGAAGGCAAACAATAAATGCTGGTTGGAATGTGAAAAAATAGAAACTCTTCTATACTGTTGATGGGATTGCAAATTAGTGCAGCTGCTATGGATATCAGTGTGGAGATTCCTCAAAAACTGGGAATGGATCCACCATATAATCCAGTTATACCACTCTTGGGTATCTTTCCAAAGGGACCGAAATCAGAATATTATAGTAAGACATGCATATCCATGTATATAGCAGCACAATTCACAGCAGCCAAATTATGGAAGCAACCTAGATGTCCATCAACTGATGAATGGTTTCCAACATTTTAAACACAGGGCTGAACAATTACCTTACACAGTAGGATTCATTTTCATTTTGTCTTTTTTCCTTCTTCTATTTATATTTGCCTATATATTGATATTAATATTAATCTATTAATATTTGCCTATATATTGAGAATATAAATAGCAATCCTTACTGTTTTATCTTTCCAATATGATCCCCATTTAAATAGGACTTCAGTAGCCTCAGACCGCTGTAACTCTGTGTGCTTCTTCACTTTACTTACATATATTGTTGCATTATTTGGAGAAGTTATCTCAAACATTAGTTATTGCAAAGAGAGTGCTGTTATTTTAAATATCAGAATTTCTATGCTTGCTTTACCAAGTAGCTTTCTCAAAGACAAATACAATCTAATAGACACAGGTATTTTATTATAGTGATCTAAAATTAAAGTTTATTGATTTTTCTATGTTTTGTATAAGAAAATAGAACATTTTCTAATTTCCTTCATTGATTTTTGGTAATCTTTATAATGAATTAATTATTAAGATTAAAACATAATTAAATTGATTAAAGCTATATTTAATTGGTTTGTTTACAGTTAAAAAAAGAATTATAGTCAGATTTATTTAGTCAAATCTAAAATTGAAATACTAACAACAATGAAAATTTTCAGTTGTGTATTTAATTTTAGAGAAAACATTTATTTTTAAAAGGCATTTTTACTAAAACCATATTTAACTCCCCATAGATTCATCCCCTTTGCAATAGTTGTAACTATCAGAATAAGAAAACAAAATTCTTACTACTTGTTTTAACTGCGTACCCATAGATTTATATTCTGAATAAGAAAAACAAAAATCCATGTTCTTCATTGTTTCCTTCACCAACATTTTCTCAAAGGCACTCTAATTGAGTATATGCTAATATACTGTTATGTTTTATTATTTTGATCACCAAACCAGATATATTGAAGGTGCAGTCTGATTAGCCTGAATCCAGGGAGAGTGTCACCTTCTCACAACTAGACACAGTAATTTTGTTAAGGTCTAGAAATCACATGGCAGCACAATTACTCTATCCCCAAAACAGTTTAAGCAATCTATTAAAATATTTAATAATTATAATATTTAAGGCTTAAAATCAAAGATAGAAGAAATGTTACAAAATAAGTAATTTCTTTCAGAAAAGATGAAAAATGTTATAGTACCCACAAGGGACATATGCTTCTTTATTTAAGGTGATCACATTCAAATCAAGTCCCAAATAAAGTCAACAGGGAACCTCTATCAAAAGGAGAGGGGCTTGAACTGAGAGAAAGCTCACCAAGCAAAAAAAGAAAAAAACAAGCCATGAAAATAGACAGCAAAAGGCTCAGTGTTGGTACCACACCCAGAATGAGCTGAAAAGCATTTTAGAAAGTAGAAATACAGATGGAAGAACTCTTCCAGAAGGCAGTAGAGAAGTGGAGAAATGTAAAATGCATGCCAAAAGAACAGAGTTTAAAGGAATGGATGGATGGAGAGATATGTACTAAGGCAAATATAGCAATATTTTAATTTCAAAAAAGACTATATGGCACACATACCGTATAGTCTTTCGAGTATTCATTTGATTGCAAATGTTCACAATAAACTTTGGAGGAAAAGAATAAGAGCTCAGTTGAAGAGTGAAAGCCAGTGTCTATGTAATAATGCTCCCTGAACAAATGTGTTAATAATAATAACGATATAATAAATAAGTTTAAATGTCTTAATAAATATGTAAAACATCAGATTCAAAGGGAATAACATCAACAAAAAATAAATTTTCCAGAAAGAAAAAGCAAAATATCAGCAAAAGAACAGGATCAAACAATATCATTACTCTATTGATATATTAGGTAGGAGAAGATTCTATTATTTTCATGTTGAAGGGATGGATCATAAATGTTAAAAAATCTAAGAAACTGATAAAAGCACTATAAGAAATAAGCATTAATAATCATCATCTTGAAAATCCAAAAATATAAATAAAGTATTTGCTCAAGGGAGTACAATATGACTGGAAATACCTACTTGAATTTTACAAGCCCAAAATACTCTTCATGCCCACATTAAAACAATCCAATATTTTTCCAAGAGTGGTACACATTCCTTGTATCACACTACTTGGGAGGCTGAGGCAGGAGGGTCATGTGTTTAAAGCCTGCCTCGTCAACTTAGTGAGCCTCTCAACAACTTGGTGGGATCCTGTTTCCAAATATACAAAAACAGCACTCGGGGTCTAGCTCAGAGGTAGACTGACCATGGATTCAATTTGTAGAAGTGCAAACACACAAATTCAGACAAACACATTTAGAGTGTGTGTGTGTGTGTGTGTGTGTGTCATTGGGAATTGAATCCAGGGGCATTCTACCTCTGAGATATACTTCCAACCCTACTTTATTTTCTAATTTGAAACAGGTTCTCACTAACTTGTGTAGTCCCTAATTTGCTGAAACTGGCTGTGAACCTTTTATTCTCCAGTCTCAGCCTCCCAAGTACTGTGGTTACAGACATGTACCACCATGTCTGGTTACAATGCAATATTTTAATATGACTATAACATAATTCTAACATTTAAATTTTAAAATACTAATAGGGACAATTACACACTCTACAGTGCTTCTAATATCCCTAAGTAGTCTGCCAATAACCTAAAAAGACTAACCAAGAACTTTAATAAGCAAAGAAGAATGAGCCCTGAAACTAACATTCTTCCCAAAATCTCTATCTCCTTTCCTAAAGTGCCCCCATGAACACAAATACATGCTGTGTATTTGATCCATGTCTTCTCTTCTGTATATCTAATTATGAAACTTAAAATATGGGACTCTTTGCTCAAGTTTTAGTAGGAAAACAATGTGATTAAGTAACTTGGGTTATTAGGGTTTTGCTTTTTTTGTTTGTTTTGTTTTTTACTGAAATCAAACCCAGGGCCCAGGGATTCATCCTTGCAAAGCAAGCTGTAGAGCAATGATATATGTCCTCAGTCCAGTTTATTAGCATTGAGAAACTAAAACAAAAAAATTCAAGAACACTGGTGATGTATATCCTTACCATAGGAGTTAGAGATGGAGTTACCTGGCAGTGAATTACTGCAGACAAATTTTGTAACCTTTCAAAGCCATAATAAATTCACATGAAGGATTTGTTTGATTTGACTGTTTTTCTCCATCTTCTGCTACTGTCTTGTGCAGTTTGTGAGCTTGGCTAGCCACCAAATCCCTCAGGAGAGTTCAATGGTTGATGTGAAATCTCTGCCTACATGCTTTGGTCCTCAGCTATCCAGGACCACAAGCATAGATAGCTGAGAAAACCTAATAGAGCATATAACATCACATTCTCATGCATTATCCCTGCATCTGAAATTTAATTCCTGGAAATACCAAGTTTGGTGGAGTCTTTTATTTATATAGCTTAGGTTTGTAATGCTGCTATTCTCAGCAGATAAATAAAAACAAACTTGACTTTTAACCTGGCCCACAAGCACTCATTCCAAGATGATGAGTTATTTATAGGCAAATCATTTGACTGCTGCTGAGGGTAAAGCAGAAACTTTCATTGTGGTGGCAGTTGGCTCAGGAAAGAAGTAAAGTAGAAATAATATATAAAATTGACAGTGAGATATGTTTAATTTTTTTCCCACTTGCAGTTGATCCAGAGGAAAGAAACCCTTCCTCAATGTCTGCAGAGGTGTTGCTTACAATAGAATGAATGTCAGTCTGTGGCATTCATTATAAATCCATCATTTTCAAAGCTCAGGCTAGAACTCTGTATGCTAATGGATATATTCCTAATTGGTATACAAGCATGTGTATACATATATACAAATGTATGTGATAACATATATATGTATGTATGTAGGCGATAACATACATATGATATATATATATATATATATATACATATACATATGTGTGTATATACATATACACACATATACATATATATAATGTTTTCTGGTCAGCATTCTTGCAACTATAATTCTTGCAGTCTAAAGGTTGACCACATAACTTAGAGGAAAGAAGTTAATTTTTGTATGGTTTTGGATTCAGTCCATGGAAGCCAGGGACCATGGATCTCAAGGCATGGTAGCAGAAAGCTGAGAAAAGGAAAGCTCATGGGTTGTGCCTACGTCATGGAGGACAGAAACAAGAAAGCAAGCAGGGGTAGGAGGAATCATTTATATAATCTCCAAGGCCACACCCACAGGGGCCCACCTCCATCCACACCCTAGGGGCCTGAGTCACCACCCAAATGAATCCATTACAGTGATTTTATCCACTGCAGGGATTACAAACTTCAAATCTCAATTATATCAAGTCCAAACATCAATTTATGACCTCTTCAAGGGGGACAATCTACATCTAACCATCACACACACACACACACACACACACACACTGAATTAATGAAGAAATTGAATTAATGAACAAATGGAGAGAGAGCAAAAGGCCCATGATCCTTTGTCATCTGTTCATGTGCACCGATTCTCCTGCCTTTGTAAGGAGAGGTGTGCTCTGGCCAGTGTTGCTCACAGTGGCCTGCTACATTCCTCCTTGGGGAGGACCACAGGGAAGCTGCAACCACAGGGGTGTAGTGGAGATTGCTGTGCTGCAGGGAGACGCCTTCTGGAGGCTCTGGTGATTCATGTTAAACAGCATCCCAGGACTGCATTGTGTATCATTATAGTTACCTCTCAATAGATAAGCACTATTTTAATTCTCATTATCAAGTAGAATCCCTCTCCATGCCAGGTCCTGATTCAAATTTTTTAAAAAATGGCTGGGGATGTAGCGATATGATAGAGTGCCCTTGACTTTGATCCCCAGTCACACACACACACACACACACACACACACACACACACAACACACACATATACACATACACTTCAATGATGAGGCACCCTTCTAATCTTGAGGCTTTACATAATCTCTGCAAACATGGTATACGCTGCCCAATGACATTGTGTGATATCTTATTAAAAATAAGACAAAACAATAATTCCAATACATAGATTAACTTGCTCTGATTTACAATATCATCCCCATTTTCTAAACTGCCCATTCCTGATACTTGATATTAGGTAAATTTTCCAGAGAAATGCTTTACAACCATGGAGGGTCTGTTGTAGCATTTACAGTAAATCATATCCGACCTTCCAGTGAGAAGGAAATGGATGAAAACCAACACATTCTCATAATGGAGTACTCTGTGAGATATAAAAATGTTAATTCATCAAATTAGTAATCATATCTTGTATACGATTAGGTTTCTGAGTCTTAGATGCATATCTGAAATCAGCTCTGGAAAGCTCACAACCATTAAGTCTTTGCCATTTGCTTCTCCCCAGTTTCCCTTCTCTAATATGTTTCATTTACACTTGACCTATATTAGGCGTTCCTTGATACTTTTCTTGCTTATCAATGTTTTCTTTCTTTTCACTTCCTTATATTTCTATGTAGCTTTTTGAAAGTTCGTATATTTATCTTCTGTGTCAATGATCCTCTCCTCAGCTTTTTTTTTTTTTTTTTTTTTTTTTTTTTTTTTTTTTTTTTTTTTTTTTGGTGCTGGGGATTGAACCCAGGGGCATTTTACCTCCAAGCTACACCGCCAGCTCCATTTTTTATTCTTTATTTTGAAGCAGGGTCTCACTAAGTTGCGGAGATTCTCACTAAGTAGCTGAGGCTGGCCACAAACCGGGATCCTCCAGTCTCAGCCTCCCAAGTACTGGGATTACAAGCGTAGGCTACCACATCTGGCTCCTCAGCTATTTTTAACCTGCTCTTTAAAGTTCACTGAATTCATAAATATACACACATACACACACACACACACACACACACACACACACACACACACACATAGACATATATCTATGCACATACCCATATATAAAATACACACAGTTATACATTTTTTCCCACTGGTACTTTTCCAAATCTGTCCATTTTTATTATATTTATGAATGATATATTTTCACTCATGATTTTTTAAATATTTCAAAATATGTCATTATATACATGTTTTGTACTATTTTATGATAGTTTCAATGTTTATTTTGGAGAGTGACTATATTTGATGGCATTTTTAAAATTTGCTCACAATTTTTTTTTCAGTACTGAGGATTGAACCCAGGGGCATTCTATCTCCGAGCTACACCCCCAGTCCTAGTTTTTATTCTTTATTTTGAAACAGGGTCTCACTAAGTTGGGAGTGCCTCAGTAAGTAGCTGAGGCTAGCCAAGAGCCTAGATTCTCTGGTCTCAGCCTCCCAAGTACTGGGATTACAAGCATATGCCACCACGCCTGGCTTTGCTTACAATTTTTTAATAATCATAGATTTACATGAAGTTATAAGAAGAAACAGAGAGAAAAAAAAAGTTTGCTCCAATGGTAAAATCTTGCAAAACCATCACAAACTCTCACAATCTGGAATTTGACATTGGTGCAGTCAAGACACAGAGCATTTTCATCTTGAAGAGGATCCCTCAGGATGTCCTTTGCGGACACATCTGCCTCCCTTCCCTTGTAGTTTCCTGAATACTACCAGCCTGGCTGCTCATCTGTTCCATTTCCGCAGACTGCCATTTGAACCTTATTGTATGAATGGTATCATAGGCAGGTCGTCCCTGGCACTGCGTCTTGTCATTCGGAGTAACTTCAAAGACACTACTCCTGCATCACGGGCATCCTGCTCCTGCATAGTGAACATCCTACTCCTGCATTGCGGGCATTCATAGTTTGTCCTTTGTTATTGCTGAATAGTGGTGCACCATGTAGGTTATCTCCCATTAAAGGATGTCTGGGTTGTTTTCAGGTCTGGCTATTACAAATAATACTGTTAGGAACATAAGTGGTTATTTCTATTAGATTAAAATACATTTCTATTAGTAGATCAATTGCTAGGTTGTGTGGTTATTTCATTTTTAGTTTCTGGAAAAAAATACAGAAAGAAACTGGAAAGAAACTGTTTTTCTGTGTGCTGTGCCTTTCCCTTGCCACCGATGGGGTGGAATTTTTTTCTTACTGTTATCACTGTCATTGTTATTATTTTTCCATTCTGATAACTCTGATGGTGGTTTTAATTTGCCTTTCCTTAGTGTCTAATGAAATTAAGTATCTGCCTATGTGCTTATTAACACCTGTATATCCTCTCTGTTCATATTTTTTTTAATTTTAAGTGGATTATTTTAATTTTCCTGTTGAGTTTCAGTGGCATTTTATACCCTGTGGGTTCTAGTCCTTTGTTGCATATGTATTTGCATTTTCTCTCAGTGCAGAGTTTAGCTTTTCATGTTCCTCCTAAGGTTATTTGCAGAGAGAAAGTGTTTATTTTCTTCAGATCCAATTTATCGATTTCCCTCTTAAGGGTTATGCTCTGGGTCAAGTCTAACACCATATTACTCTGTAGATACCAAATGCTTTCTCTTGCTTTTCTAAAAGTATTGTAATTTTTATTTTATACTCAGGCCCATGATTTCTTAGCACTAATGTTCCTGTGGTGTGTTTCTGTTAAGGTTCAGTTTGTGTTTTCCTGGTGCATCTACAGTTGTCCAAGCAATATTTGTAAAGGGTTACCCACATTCATTTAAACATTTTTTATCTTTATAAAAACTATTTGGAGTTATATGTTTGGGTCTTTCCTTTCGCAATTCTTTAGCTGATCAACTGCCTCTTTCTACTTATGGAAATATTTTTGTCCTCATGGTGGTGACCTTAATCTGTAGAGATTCTTAGGTGCTTGGGTTAAGGAAACTCTCTGTGTGAGAAGATTGTGTTTACCTTAGCTGAGCTGTAGGCTAGCTGTATGGAATAGAATTAATCTGGTGTCACAGTCAATATGACAACTGGGAATATAGGATTGTCAGTAGCAGAGTAACAGTTAGTTCATTAGAGACAAAGAAATGAAGCAAATGAGATAAATCAAAACATAACCAAGTTATCCTCCAATCAAATAGCAAATACCAAAACATTGTACACAATCTGGTTTAAATGTATCTTAGTCTATGTGAGCTGCTATAACAAAATATGATAAATCTGGGTAGATAATAAATAACAGACATTCACTTCTCACAATTCTTGAGACTGAGAACTTCAAGGTCAAGGCATGGTCGGAGGTGGACCATCTCCTTACTACATCCTTACTCTGCAAAGGGCTGAGGCAGGTCTCTGGAGCCTCTATAAGAATGCCAATCTCATCCACATGGGCTCCACAACAAATTTAGAGGAAACATCAACAGTCAGACCCCAGTCATATATGATGAAAATATTACATTATTTCACTCATCAAAATCTAAGGTCTGGTGCAGATTGTCAACAATCCTGGAAGTTCTGAATCTGGCAATTTGATGAAAGAAATTATTAGAAGTATTTCCTACTATGAAACTCCAGAAATTCTATATAAGCTTTCACAAACACAAGATTAAATCCATGTTTGAGCTCATGCAGAAGTACTAAAACTTGCAAGCCACAGGCAATAAAGTTACTTAATAAATGAAATGAGCAAGGAAAGTAAGGAGTTGGGGCTTCCCCAGAGGAAACACTGCTTCCATACTCAAGACTGTTTGTGACTTATGCCATATTTGTGTGGTTAGGAAATAGAGTTCTGCCAAAAGTCTCTAAAATAGGCATTCACCACAAGTTGAATTAGGTTTACTATTAGTAATCATGGGATCTTAAAATAATAATCATCAGCTAGGCACAGTGGCACCTGCCTCTCTTTCAAACAGCATTCCAATTGCTGTAACCCAAAACACCTGGCGTCCTCTTTCTGCCCGCTATCCTTTTCCCCAAAGTCATCTCGCACCTGCAGTGACCAAAGATTTGGCCACTCAAAGTCCAGCTCCCCATATTACTGCTCAACATGGATACCAGTGTGATTAAATGTCACTCTCACTATTTGGCTACTTATGCAAGGAAAGGAAGTTGGCAGTATCATTGGAAAGAAAGGAAGATCAGATAAGAAGATGCAGAAGGAGAGTAGTGCATGTATTAATATCCCAGAAGGGAATTGTCCTGAGAGAATTATCACATTGGTTGGACCCATTCATGCCATCTTTAAAGCCTTTGCTATGATCATTGAAAAACTGGAAGAGAACATTAGCAACTCTATGACTAATAGTACAGCTGCCAGTAGACCCCCAGTCACCCTGAGGCTGGTGGTCCCTGCTAGTCAGTGTGGTTCTCTCATTGGAAAAGGTGGTTGCAGGATCAAGGAAATAAAAGAGTACAGGGGCTCAAGTCCAAGTGGCAGGAGATATGCTCCCCAACACAACTGAGGGGACCATCACTATTGCTTAGCATTCCACAATCCATTATTGAGTGTTTCAAACAAATCTGCGTGGTCATGTTGGAGTCCCTCTTCCCCTTCCCCAAAGGATGTTCCCATCCCATACTGGCCCAAGCCATGAAGTTCTCCAGTCATTCTTGCAGGTGGTTAGGTCTATACCATTCAAGGACAGTATGCCATTCCACAGCCAGATTTGAACAAGCTGCACCAATGGACAATGCAACAGTGTCATTTTCCCATGACACATGGCAACACCAGATTCAGTGGCATTGAATCCAGCTCTCCTGTGGTGAAAGGCTATTGGGCAGGTTTGGATGCATCTGCTCAAACTACTTCTCAAGAACTCACCATGCCAAATGATTTGATTGGCTGCATCATCGGGTGTCAAGGCACCAAAATCAATGAGATCTGTCAGATGTCTTCAGGTGCGCAGATCAAAATTTCGAACTCAGTGGAAAGATCTACTGATAGGCAGGTTACCATCACTGGATCTGCTGTCAGACTTAGCCTGGCTCAATATCTAATCAATGTCAGGCTTTCCTCAGAGACAGATGGCATGGGGAGCAGCTAGACCAGTAGATATTCATCTATATTCCCTTTCTGCTCTTCATCACCACTTGTGATCCATCTGTGTAGTTTCTGAGCAGTCAGCGATTTCAGTTTTTAAACTGTTTATAAATTTTGAGTTTCTACACACTTTGTCATCCACTCATGATTTTTTTATTACAGCGTTTTAATTCCTTTCTCTGTTCAGCTATTACTGTAATGGGTTGTAAGAAAACAGCAACAAAAACAACAACAAAACTATATTTCAGGTGCAGGATCTATTGCTATTTGTTTTCTCAAAACCCATTACATCTCTGCTGCCTTAATTAATTTACATCCAAGTGATCTCTCGCCACTCAGCAAGTGAGGACAGAGCTGCTGTAGCAGAAAGCTGAGTTGCAGACTTTCTGTCTCTGCACTTCACCAACGTCCAGGTGATGCCTATGCAGGTGTCCTTGGTTCAGTATTGAGGAGAGATCACTAAAATGAAACATCCAGGATGACACCACGAAGGGCCATGAAACCAAGAGTCACAGCAGGAACATCGCTGCATATAATATTTTGAATGCAGGGGGTTTGCAAACAGGGTTGTGTTTCTTTATGAGCTGAGCTGTTTTCCACATGCACCAACCTATCTGGAAGAATGTTTAATCACCCCAGGACCACTAAAGAGAGAGCCCAGACCCCAGGAAATCAGGTCACTTAGTTGAGGAGAGTTAATCCAATTAATCTCCTATTGGAAGACAAAATTCCTGAATGGTTAAAAAGTTATGAAAGTTACCCAGGCTGGCCAGGAATTTACCATACTCCTGCCTCAGACTCCTGAGTTGCTATCGCTCCAGGCAGAATGTTAATGTTTTGGAAAATAAGCATTCATTATCTACTAAATTTTAAATTAATATATTTTATAAAATAGCAATTCAATTTTTAGTTATAAAATTTTGAGCACAATTCAGGAATTAATAGTAATGAAAGACCATTTCATCTCCAGTTTTTCATGAGCAAATATTTTTATAAATATGGTGAAAAAATCCTTGAAATGGAAAAGAAATAAAAAACATTGGTAAGTATTTATTTTTATTTAAAAGACAGATATTTTATCAGGTGCTATAAATATTTCTAGATGATTATTCTGAATTTACATGGTTAAGCTATTGCGTAGGGTGACAATAATATGTAGAGCAAGAACCTGCAGATATTCTGTTCTGTGGTCCTGAACATTCCTAGTATGGGTGGATCAGGATCCTTAAGGAAATAGTTTTGGCAGATGCATTGTTTGAAATACTAAAACATAGAAAATTGAAAACTAAAGTTCCCATGTATAAATAAGTGGATCAGTTAAATAGGTCATTAACTTAAGAGATGAATATTAAGAATTGAAAATTTATAGCTTCAAAAACATTTTATCCTGACTATATCTCACTAAGCATTACATTTGGTAGAAACAAAAAAGTGATTCAGAAACAAACAAACAAAAAAATTTGAAATAATATTAACAAAATACAAATATCTCATCATTATGTTGTGAAGACATACCTACTTATATTTAACTAAAATTAAGTGAGAGACAGATTTGGCCAAAATAATGTGTGGGGTGTTTGAAACTTTACATGTATTTAAAAGAAAATATGAGCTGGGCATGGTGATGCACGCTTGTATTCCCAGTACTTGGGAGGCTGATACAGGAGGATCTGGGTTCATGGCCAGCCTCATCTACTTAGTGAGGCTCTCGTCAACTTACTGAGATCCTGTTTCAAAATAAAGAATAAAAAATAGGGCTGGGGTGGAGCTCAGAGGTATAATGTCCCTGAGTGTGTTCAATCTCCAGTACCTCAAAAAAAAAAAAAAAAAAAAGAAAATATGATGTTAATATATTTTCAAATAATATGAGGAAAAAAATATTACTATGTTGGCTTATAGGTTCTATTTATAGACATCTATATAAAATATTCAAACAACTGTGCAAATATTTATATGCAAGGTTCTCATTTTTATGTAGGTCATAAAGCACTAAGTAACACAATCTCAGATGCTTAGAAATAGTGGCTTATTGGAATTTGCGACACAATAATTACAACATGGTATATGTTGAAATTAAAATGCTATGCACTACAATTAAAATAAAAGTGAACTCTATCACAGACTTGAAAATATCCATACAATATGTTATGTAAAACTTTTCTACATAAAATATTTTATTTAAGTGATAGTGAAGTTTTATTTTTTAAGAAACTCTCAAGCATATGGAGATATAAAAGTAATAAGAGAAATGCCCCCAAAATGACAGTGTTTGTATATTGTCATTGAATCTGGAATTAAAAATTATATTCATTTTTTCTATTTATACCTATTTATTATCAATTTAGCTAATAAACTTTGGTTTCAATCAGAAATAAATATTTAAGTAAATCTCAATACACTTTAAATATGTATCATAGGCATTTTTCAGTTCATGTAAAATTACTTTTTATAAATCATTTCATTAATTGCATATTATTATCCAAATTTTACAATGCAACTAAAGATTGTAGTTGAATCTGTTTTTCATTAATAGCAACATTACTATACTCCAAGTCCTTATTTTTTATTCTTTGGCATCTTAGAGAGTTTCTACAAGGTTAATTTCTACAAATCAATTGCTGCTCAGCAGATACACCTTACAGGAGTAGCTTGTCAGAATCCTGACTTAACCATCCACTGTAAAATTCCTACAAGGCATAAATGCTGCAAAGGCCCTTTTTCTAGCAGGTTCAAAGTGCAGCTGGCTTTAAATGTGCTGTTATAACTTTTTTTTGTGTGTGTCACTTTGAAAACATTTTTAAAAATGCTAAAGCTCAGCTTATTTCTCCAGCATTGTAAAAAAATATAAAGTACACAATTGTTGAAAATATGATAGTTTTGCTGGTGCCCAGCCTTCGAGACAGGGGGTCAGGGGTCCCTCAACAGGTGTGGAATGAGATGAGGTTGTGAGAATACGCTCACACCGAATGCAGTGAAGAAGTGTATCTGTTTTATTGTTTGTTAGTAGCTGTTTTATACTATTTTTTTGCAAATAGGAATATAGAACAGGAATTTCCAAAGGCCACCCTCAACCAGTCAAGGTTATAACACGTATATAAAAATTATTTTGTACATAAAAATTCTTAAAAATACAACACTTATATAAAAATTCTCTTCCATTAGTTAAAATCTTTACTATTTGTTTAGCCCCTTTAAGCAGTGTTCTTATCTTATCTCAGGTAGCTAGAGGGTTAACTTGTCCTGTAAAATTCCAGGGAGATCAGGTGGGAGTGGGCAAAAGAATATTTATAGTAACTATTTAGATAAACTTGCGAAGCCTGTTTCTAGACTAATGCTTGTAAGAGGTTAATGAATTGGGTTGTCTTGAGGCACTGCTTTTTTTCAGCTAAGAGATCAGTATCTGTCAGACCACATGATTCTAAGAAATTTTCCTTTATGTAAAATTTTCTTTTATGTAAAAGCAAAACCCAAAGCACCCAAAATTTCCAGAATATAATAATGCAAAGTGGGATATGCCACGCATTTCTTCTTTTGGAATCATCTGCCTTGCAGGACTCCAGTGAACCGAGTCTTACTCAAGATCCAGCTATTAAGGAGCCGTGGCATTTCTCCCTTTTTATTTTTTAATTTAATGGCTTCCACTTCTATGGCAAGTGACTTGACAGATCGTGAGGTCAGTCAGATGATGACTGGAAAACATGAACAAAATATGATTATAAGCAACAAAGCAAGTGCAATAGAAATTCCATGGCTCATATATGAACATATATCTAATTGTTTAGAAAGTTGAATAAAAAAATCAGAGGCCATTTCAGCAGTAGAACTAACATCTATATAGTCTTAACTAATATATTTTATTTGATTTTGTAATGCCTATAGATCAGGGGCTATGTTAGTGTTGTTCCAGATTCCTAATAAATGATTTTGTACCTGTGACCAGGAGTGCTGAGAATCATTAAAAGGCAAGGAAGTAACACAGATCCATTTGTACTTTGCATGGCATCTAGTGGACAATCTAGTTTTAATGTTAGTTACCTGATTTCCTAAATAAAGCACTGCTTCTTCTAAGGCTGAGATATGAGTTTCTAGTTTTTTATCTACGATTTGTTGTGCAGCTAAAGCTAGAGTAACATTAGGTGACAATGAATTAACATGATGAGCAGTATTAATATTGGTAACTAAGGCAGTAGTTGAAACAGCTAAAGAAGTAATAAATTTATAGGCAGCATAAACAAGGGCAGGAAAGGCAAGCTGTAGTGATGAAGACTGAGATTAGACATCTGAGCACTAAACATCTCATTCTGGGTCCAGAAGATCTGGGGATATAGCTGCAGCTGCAGGGGAAGTCAATTGCATCAGCAGCGAGACATGCCTGATGAGTCTATCAGGAATCCACAAGGGGGTGTCCACGTCCTGTGGAAAAATACAAGCATATCCTCACCCCGCAGTTAGCAATAAATCAGGTCTTTCCATTCGTTTGTTATTAGGTCTCTCCATTTTACCATGGTTTGAGAAGGCTTTATTTGTAAATCAGAGTGTCTTTGCATGGCTTTAGTGCCTTCTGTGTTTTTATTTAGATGATTGCTAACAAAAAGGGCATGAGAAAGAAGAGCATGTAGAGAGGCACATTTTAGCTCTGAATTAGATAGTTTTTCTATTTTAATTTTTAATGTTTGATGGGCTCTTTCAACTATAGCTTGCCCTTGTGGATTATAAGGAATTCCAGTGGAATGTTTAATTCCTAAAGTATTACAAAGATTTTTTAAGCTGGCAGAAGTGTAAGCAGGAGCATTATCTGTTTTAAGTTGCTTGGGAATACCCATATACGCAAAAGCAGCAAACAAATTTTGCATGACATCCTTATATGCTTCTCCAGTATGGGCAGTGACAAAAATTACATGTGAGAACATTTCCACGCATATGTGGACAAAGGACACTGGTCCAAAAGAAGGAATATGCGTCACATCCATTTGCCATAATGAATTAGGCTTAAACCCCCTAGGATTGACTCCCATAGCCAATGAGGGAATATGAATTACACCCTGGGGGCAATCCCACACTATTTGTCTTGCCTGTTCTCTAGTTAAGGAATAAAGCATTTGTAATGTTTTAGCATTTCGATGATGTATTTCATGGCTTTCTTTAGCTTCTAATACAGTGCCTATAACTTTAGAAGCTTTATCCACTAAGGCATTTCCTGCAGCAAGTAGATCAGGAACATTACTGTGTCCCCTTATATGTCCAATAAAGTAAGGATGAATTCTATTCCCAATTAGCTACTGTGATCTTTTTAAAAGTATGGCTATATCAGATGAGTTCAATATAGATGAAGTTTCAATAGCTGGAAATAATGTTGTTATATATTTATAATCTGTAAAGAGATTGAAAGGCTCAGGGGTAATGGTAAAAGCATGCATGACTGCCACTAATTCTGTTCTTTGGGCAGAAGTTTCCTTATCTTGGAGAATAATAGGTTGGTCTGAGCCTTTTATTACACTTGCTTTGCTGTTAGAGGAGCCATCTGTAAATAGGGTCACAGCATTTACTAAAGGTTTTTTGCTGATATTTTTAGGAAAAATAAATTCATGTCGAGAGAAAAAATGTAAAAATGGGCTATTAGGTAAAATAACACTAATCTGTCCAGTTAAATTTTGTAAAGAAATAGCCAATTCATCAGAATTAAAAAGCATAAATTCTAACTGCTGTTTATTATAAGGAATAATTATGAGGATCGCTACCAAACAATTCTTTACTTCTAGATGTCCTTTTGTATTATCATAGTGATTAAACTGGGATAAGAGATATTAATTCTTTTTGGATTGGAGAATAAATGTATCCACTCAAACGATGCATCTTGCCACAGGCATCCAGTAGGAGTATAAACAGTTTTTAGAACAATTAAATCCCACTTTAAATTGTAATCTATTCTGGTAACCTAATGTTCATTAATAGCTTCTTCTACCTCTTTTAACGCTTGAATAGCTTTGCCTGTTAATTGGCAAGGAGAAGAAGGATCAGAGTTTCCTTTTAAAATATCAAAGAGAGGTTTTAATTGATGAGTGGATACCTTTGAGATTGAGCTAATCCAATTAATATCTCTTAATAACTTTTGAAAATCGTTTAAGGTCTTAAGCTGGTCATGCCTGATTTGGACCTTCTGATTAGCAACAGTGGGAAATTTTATAATTCTTCCCAGATAATTAATCGGTGGCTCTGTTTGAATTTTTAAAGGAGCTACTATAAGACCATATTGATTGAGATTTTTTTATTAATGATTGTAACCATCAATTAAGAACATTGGTATCACTATTAGCCAAAAGAATATCATCCATGTAATGAATCATGCAAACCTGGGGAAATTTATTTCTAGTAGTTATAAGAGCCATATCAACATATTTTTGACATGATAGGACTATTTTTCATACCCTGAGGCAACACCTTCCATTGATATCTTTGATAAGGTCTTTGAAAATTTGGTGAAGGGAGACTAAAAGCAAATCGTTTTCTGTCTTGTGGAGCCAAAGAAATAGTAAAAAAGCAGTCTCATAAATCAATAACAATAATTTGAGAGTTTTTATCTATAGCAACAGGGGAAGGTAATCCAGGTTGTAAAGCCCCCATGGTTTCCATGGTTTTATTAATAGTTCTAAGGTCTTGTAACAGTCTCCATTTACCAGACTTCTTTTTAATAGCAAATATTGGGGTATTCCATGGCTAGTTGAAGGTTCTATATGACCTTTTTGTAACTGTTCTTGAATTAATTGCTCTGCTGCAGACCTCTTTTCATTAGTGAGGGGCCACTGCTGTACCCATACAGGGCCATCTGATTTCCATACTATAAGGTCTGCATATACTACAGTGGCCCTTACAAAAAAGGAGGTAAGGAATCTATATCATCATCATATATTATAACAATCGTATTTGTAAAAATGTCTCTTCCTCATAAAGTAAAAGGGAGAGAAGGAAGTACATATGGTTGAAACATCCCCTGCTTTTTTCCTATCTACCAATGTAAAATAGAGGCACTTTTTGCAATTTTTGAAGCCATGCCTATTCCCCTTAAAGTTGAAGGGGTTTGTTGAGTAATCCAATCAGAGGGCCAACCCTTTCCTGTGATACAGGAAACATCTGCTCCAGTATCCAACAATCCTGTTATCTTTTTTATTTCTACTAATATAGTCCTCAGGGGTCTATTTTCATCTACCTTTTGTACCCAAGCAATAACATCACTGGAACCAAACCCTTTTGCTTTCCTTTCTATTTTCATACTTTTATTTGCTGACTGCACTAAAGGAATTAGTAACAATTAAGCTATTCTCTGCCCTTTCCTTATTTGTATTTGGAGGGAGTAACATGATTTTTATTTCTCCAGTAAAATCTGAATCAGTAACTCCAGGGGCAATTTGTAGTCCCTGAAGAGTTACAGAGCTTCTTCCTAATATTAATCCCATAGTCCCATTAGGCAAAGATCCAAATATTCCTGTACTTACTAAAGTAGTTTCCATATCAGGGGTTAAAATAATAGTCTCATTACTGTAAAGATCTAGTCCTGCACTTCCTGGAGTTGCTCTGGCCAAGTTGGAAATTGAGCTACCGGATAATTCTCTGGAGCTCTTGTTTGATTGTAGGCCCATTTCTGTGGCTGGGCCTGGGATTAGCCCCTTAATCCATTTTTTGATTTCTGTTCTTGTGATTGAAGGGGAAGCAACGGAGTCCCATCTTTTGTAAATCGACATCTGCAATCCTTTTTCCAATGAAATCCTTTATAGCATCTTGGACACAAAGAAGGTAGCAGTTTTTGTCCTCCACCTCCAGTAGGGGGGGCAGGATTTTTTATTAGTGGACATTGATGTTGAATATTTCTGGCTGAATTACATTTATAGCATCGTGGAAGCCCATTATCATTATTTTCATTGTTTATTCCTTTTAAGAATTTAGTATATGTCTGGCCTTGTAAGACTGCAACCATAACTATCCCCTGTATATGGGCAGGAGTAGAGTCCATGCAGATTCACATGAAGTCTGATAAGGATCCTATCTTTCTTATGGGTCTCAGTAAAGTCTGACAAGTAGGATTAGCATTTTCAAAAGCCAATTGTTTAACAAGGATATTGGCTGCCTCCTTATTTGTGACTACTTTAGAGACTGTTTCCTCTAAGTGAGCTAAGAAATCTTTAAAAGGCTCATTTCCTTTTTGCTTAATATTAGAAAGAAAAGTTGTCTTTTGGTCAGATGGGAGCAGGGCTTTCCATGCCACAGTAGCACACATGAAAACATCCCCTAAAACTGCTTGGGAAAGATTAAGTTGGTGTTTTGGATCATTATACTCTCTGGTACCTACTAACATTGGAATAGTTATCTGGGGACGTCCTCGCTGAGATTTTTTAATCCATTCCCTTGCCTGCTCTTCATATTCAGTTTTCCATAACAAGTATTGTCCTAACAGCAGACAAGATTTTGCAGTCTGTTGCCAATCAAAAGGAGTTAACCATTCAAAGGTTACAGAATCTATTAATTGTATAGTATATGGAGAATTAGCTCCAAAGTCTCTGACCACAGATTTTAATTCTTTTACTAATTTAAAATACAATGGTTTCCATTGTGGAGTTTCCTCAGCCTCATTGAGATTAACAATGGGGAAAGTGAAAGTAAAATCCCCATTTTGCCTAGGCTCTGTGGCTACTCCTAAAAAACACGGCTGTTGGCACTGTGAAGGCTTTTTTGTTTTTTGGGGTTTTTTTTGGTATTTTTGTTTTTGTTTTTTGTGAAGGCTTTTTTGATTCTTTACTTTTTTGACTAGAATTTACTGGAGGATCCATGGCATTATTAGAAAAGTTTATGTCATCTGGCCATTTATCCTCCTCACAATATTTAGCTGTGGCTTCCTCCAAAGCCTTTTGCTCATTTGGGAAAAATGACTTTGGATGATATGAGGGAGCCTTAGTTTTTGTTTGTTTGTTTGTTTTTTTGTGGTACTGGGGATTGAACTCAGGGGCATTCTACCTCCAAGCTATACCCCCAGCCCTAGTTTTTTATTCTTTATTTTGAAACAGGGTCCCACTAAGTTGTGGAGTGCCTCACTAGGTAGCTGAGGCTGGCCTTGAACCTGGATCCTCCGGTCTCAGCCTCCCAAATGCTGGGATTACAAGCATGCACCACCACACCCAGCTGAGCCTTAGTTTTTATTAGTCTTTTGCTTCCTGCAGTTTGGAGGCTAAACACACTGCTTCATGGGTAGGATCTAAAACATCTCTAAAAATGTTCCATAAAGTAAAAACTTCTGCAGGTACCTGTTTAGATCTGTGTAAAGAATAATACGTTTTTATCTCCTTTCCTAATTTTATCCAAGTTTCAAGGTTTAAGGTTCCCTCCTCAGGGAACCAAGGAGCTACCTCTTGCAAAAATCGAAAGAATTGTTTTAACTGTTTGCAAGAGACAGAGATACCTCTTTTCTTTATCATATGCTGAGCTATGTTTATAAAAAGTCTTCTTTCTTTGCTTTTAGCATGGCCATCTTTAGTATTATTTTTTTACTTTCAGAATGCTCCATCTTTAGTTGCTTGCTTTTAAAATGACCCATCTTTAACTCTTAACATTATCACCCTTCTTTACCTGTTCTATTTCTAACAGGGGGTCTGCAGCACCTTTGAGTGATCTACCTGTCTCAATCCCAATAAAAATAGATAAAAATGGGTAGGGGGACTTACCTAGTCATGCCTCCATGTTGCGTGCCACTATACTGCGGTCCACCCCTTGAGACAATGGGGTTGGGGGTCCCTCAACAGGTAAGAGGTTAATGAATTGGGTTGTCTCAAGGCACTGCTTTTTTTCAGCTAAGAGATCGGTATCTGTCAGGCCACATGTTTCTAAGAAATTTTCCTTTTTAATTAATGTAAAAGCAAAACCCAAAGCACCCAACATTTCCAGAATATAATAATACAAAGTGGGATATGCCATGCATTCCTTCTTTTGGAATTGTCTGCCTTGCAGGACTCCAGCAGACTGAGCCTTGCTCAATATCCACCTATTAAGGAGTTGTGGCAAGTCTGCCCTGAAATTTCAAATTCTATCTTAAAGTATACTTCTGCTTTAACTATCCAAAAGAGCTGAGGAGAAGAACAGCTGTATACAAACAGCTGAACAGCCTGTTCTACCCTAGTACTGCACTTAGGTTCCTGAGGAATTTTATCATCTTGAAGACCAGAGAGAGGGACATGGTGCTATGTATCTTGGAACATAAAAACTCACATTTTCACTGTATATTTCCTTCTGCAAACAGAAAATTCTCATTTACTTTTAGTTTAAAGGCTATTCAGGTTGTTAACACTTTTTGGCTTCAAATTGTATATGGATTTCTTTTTCCTTCTACATATAACTATCTTTCCTTGGTCTTGTGATCAGATGAGAAATAAATCTATTTTCTGCAAATTATGCTGTTATGTGCATATGAATCCCTATAGTAAAATAGTAAAATCAAATGGAACTACTTTTAAAAATTATTTTACATATCTATGCCTAAATGTAATCTAGTCCCTTCAATATGTTATCCACTATTTCACTATATGTGTGTTACATTATATATGTTACTATATGTATTAATTTTGAGTGCATATTTAAGTTGCATAGGAAACTAAAATTCCAGACTTCCTAAGATCACTTGACAGTCTTGATGTAACTGTCTACAGTAAAACTAATTTGAAAAGAGTTTAGTGTAATTTTATGAGATTAAAAAAGTGACTGTAAAATTATTTTTTAAGTTATCTATGCTGACATTTATAATACTCTCACATCTGTAGCTAAAACCTATTGTGGTTGCTCTTAGAATTTAGTTGAAATATATTTTAGAAAGTTTGAAGAGAAGAGCTTGGGCCAATTTTGTGTTGTTCAATCCTGAAGAAATTGCATTTCATTGACATTTAAGAAATATTCAGATTCTCTCTATGAACTGAAATATTTCAAAATATCTGATTCTAAAACACAAAAATAGAAATTGAATAGGGAGGGCTGGTTATGAGTATTGGGATATAATTTTTTGAGATCATGGGCTGGTAATCAAAATGCCTGCTCTTCTGTAATATCCAGTATGGTCCCCAGACTCTCAGCACCTCGGCTTCATAGATGAATATTTCCAGGTGCACAGTGAAATGTGAACCTTTTTAAAAATAAGGGTTTATTGAAGATTTGGTGAGTAAGTTGTCAAGTATTTAGAATGCACAATGAAAGGGCTTCAGGGTCAGCTACACAATCACCTTGGTTTCTGATGGAAAGAGTTGTTCAAAATATGGACAGAATATTGGACACAGCAGAAAAGAAAATAAACCAGTATTAAAAAAAAAATAAAATGGTTTCAGAAACCTGAGAGGCAATAGCAAAATAATTAATCTTTCTCAATTGGAGTGATGAGAAGGAACTAAAGGACTACTGAAGAAATAATTGAAAAGGACATGGTGGTGTGTGCCTATAACCCCAGTACTTGAGTGCCGAGATAGCAGGTTCAAGGCTAGCCTCAGCAATAGCAAAAAAAAAAAAGTAAGTAAATAAATAAATTGGCTCAAAGACATAATGTCTCTGGCTTCAATCCCTAGTACAAAAGAAGAAGAAGAAGAAGAAGAAGAAGAAGAAGAAGAAGAAGAAGAAGAAGAAGAAGAAGAATAATTGTGGAAATTCTTTAGATGTGTGGAAAGATAACTAATTATTCAAGAAGTTAAGAAAACTCCAAAGTAAAATATCCTGAAAGAAGTCTGGACGATTGGCACAGGAGGGAAATCTGGCTCAAAGCACTGTAGTGTTTTCGTCTGTAAGCATGAGGACCAAAAGAAATTGGCACAGAATTGTTTTAAGTACCGAAAGAAAAAAAAATGCTTTCAAGTGCAAATTCCATATTCCTTAAGCATAAAAGAAGAAAGACATCCTCAGACAGACAAAAGGAATCTTAAAAGAAATGTCAGTAGGAAATGGGCCGGTTTAAGTAATAACTAAAGGAATTTTTTAAACAGAAAGAAAATGGTAAGAGAAGACAACATTTCAGCAACAGTTTAAAAAATCAGAATGAGAAAGAATAGGGAAAAATGATTGATTATCTTTATTCAAATTAGTTTTAACACTTTTACTTCATGGCTGAAGTGAAAATAACACTAGCTGATGTGGTGCTCAATGCATATATAGAAGGTAATTAATATTCATATTTAAAAGGTGGGGACAGTAAATATACTTAAATAGAAATAATCTCTGCATGACATTCAGAAGAGTAAATCACTGCTATTACACTATGCCTTGTTATATGTGTATATATCTATTAATATCTATCAATATACATAAATAATTATCAACCACAAAGTATTCTAACTAATATGCCCCAAAACAAGTTAAGATGAAATTTGAAAAAAAAGCTTAAATGATCAAAAAAGGCAAGAAAACACATTCCATCTAGGACAAAAGTAAACAAAACAAACCAAAAACAACAAAATGGCAAATGTAAGACTTCGTAATTTACTCAATTTAAAATTACTTAAAATTCATTGATGTGCTATCCCAGAGCAACTTATGCCTAATACAACAAATAAGCAGTTAGAAAGTAAGTGTATGAAACCAGGTGTGGTGGCACATGCCTATAATCCCTGTACTTGGTAATCTGAGAAGGATCTCAGGTTCGAGGCTAGCCTCAGCCACTTAGTGAGACCCTCAGCAAGTAACCCTGTTTCAAAATAAAAAATAAAATAGGGCTAAGGGTATAGTCTGGAAGTAGAATGTCCTGGATTCAAACCCCATTGCAGAAGAATAAGAATAAGAATAAGAATAAGAATAAGAATAAGAATAAGAAGAAGAAGAAGAAGAAGAAGAAGAAGAAGAAGAAGAAGAAGGAAAGTATATGGAAAAACAACATAATCACTAATTGTCAATAAATAAAATGGAACACCTGAACACACACACACACACACACACACACACACAAAATGAAAACATTTAAGACAGTGAAGATGAGTGAGTCGATCTCTGTCAATGTGCTATTTCTAGTGTATTCATATAAAGTTAACACTGTGGGAAATCAGGCTGGCTATGTTCATGGCATTGTATCTTACAACTTGCAAGAGTACTCAATCATATTAAAATCAAAAGTTTAAAAGGTGGAGAGCTTAGCAGTACATTAGAAGGTATTCCAAAGCCATGTATTGAGATTTCAGCTACAAACTCAGTATTGAGCAACAAAAATGAGCACTTAAAAAACAAGACTTAGGGTGGGGTGTAGTGCAGTGCTTAGCACTTGCCTGGCATGCATGAGGCTCTGGATTCAGTCCCCAGCACTTCAGAAAGAAAACTAGTAAGCAAGCAAACAAACAAAAAAATAGAGCTAACAGATATCTACAAGACATGTTACTGAATTACAGCAGAATATGTATTTTGTTCAGAAGTACATGGAATATTCTTGAGGATAAATTTTATTTTAGACCATAAAACAAGACTCAATAAACTTAAAAGGATAGAAATGATATAAAAGTATGCTCTTCCAAAAAAAATGACTGATATCACAAGTAAATAATAAGTAAAAGAGGAAATTTTTTTCAGAAATCATGAACTAAATAACATGGTCCTAAAAACAAAACAATAGATCAAAAAAGACATCAAAAAAGAAAATCAGAAAATACTTCGACATGATTGAACATAATGCAACATACCACAACTTATGGAACGTAGATAAGAAATTACATACCAGAGCATTTATTTCTATAAACGTCTATGTTAATGAAGAAACATAGTTCTCTACAAATAAACACTGTTTAAAGAATAAGCAAACAGAAGATTGACAGAAAATAAGTTTTCTCCTTAAAACTCTGGAGAAAGAACTGAAACTAAGCTAAAGCAAGCAGGGATAAAGGAAATAATAAGCAGAAATTACTGAAATAGATATTATTCATCTATAGAGAAAATCAGTGACAATAATTGTTGGTCTTTTGAAACTGACAAATTTTACTTAGACTGTTCATAAAAACAGATGAGAGAAACTGGGTGTGGTGGCACATGCCTGCAATCCCAGTAGTTGGGAGGCTGAGACATGAGGATCACAGAGTTGAGGGTAGCCTCAGGAACATAGGGAGACTCATAACAACCTAACAAGACCTTGTTTCAAAATTTAAAAAAATTAAAAAGGGCTAGGAGTATAGATAAGAGGCAGAATATCTCTGAGTTCAAACCCCACTAGTACACATACACATACGCATACACATACATCACCCTTCCCACCCACCCCCCCCAAAAAAAAAAACAGAAGAGAGAAAAATGATTACAAGTTATTGCAGCTGTTATGGAGAACAGTGTGGAGATTCCTCAGAAATGGGAATGAACCCATCACATGATCCAACTATACCACTCCTGAGTATTTTTCCAAAGAGACCAAATTCAGAATATTATATTAATATATCCATATCCATGTTTACAGCAGCATAATTCACAAATGCCCAATTATGGAAACAACCTAGGTGAACATGCAGAGATGAATGGATTATAAAATTATGGGATATACACACACTGAAATTCTACTCAACAATAAAGAAAAACAAACATATTATTTTCAGGAAAATGAATGGACCCAGAGAATATTAGGTTAAGTGAGAGTCACAGAAAGTGAAGGATCATCTGTTTTATCTCATATGTAGAAGCTAGGGAGTAACTGGGATACAAAAGGGACTTTTGATAATGGAGGAGAAATCCTAGTGGAGGGAGGCAGGCAGTCTTGGGGAGGGAGGGGGGAAGAGGGACATTTAATGAAGGAAACACATCCATTGCCATTTTGTGGGAATGTGAGAATACCAATGCCAATCTCAATACCCCATATGGGGAAGGCAGGGAGAGGGGAGGGAGCCAGGAGAAAGCCCACCAAGTGTTGTGTGCATGTATGTCACCATCACTAGGAACTACATTATGATGTGAGACTATGAGGCACCAATAAAAGTATAAAATACAGAATCAGACTTAGAATGGAAAGAAAATATTATTACTGATTTTATAGAAATTTTTTAAAAACTATGGATAACAAGGAATTTCCTATATCAGATTAGTGGCTCTTGTGAAAAACCCACAATCAAAATTCTACCTAACAGTGATAGAATCCATACTTCCTCCTTTAAGTCAGGGACAAGACCAAGTTGTGTGTTTTTACTCCTTATAGTTAACATTGTATTGGAAGTTCTGCCCAGGATAATTGAACAAGAAAAGATATAAGAAGCATCTGTATTGGACAGAAAGCTACCATTTCACACCACTTGTTGGCTTGAAATCAGTCATGATGTGTAACAGTTTGGAAGTTCTTAACTATGTTAAACATATGTATATACCCAATACTGGAAAACAATATTCAAACAATTTGTTCTACTGTTTATAGAGTACCATTCACAAAAGCCAAATGGTGGACAGAACCCACATGTCAATCAGGAAATGAATAGACTAACAGAATGTATTATAACCACACAATTGAATATTCACTAGTCATAAAAATTGAAGTACTGATACAGGCTACAACATGACTGAGCCTTGAAGGCATTTGTTAAGCTGGGCATGGTGGCACGTCTGTAATCCTAGTACCTGGGAGACTGAGACAAGAGGGTAGCAGGTTTGAGAACAGCCTCAGCAACTTAGCAAGACCCTGTTTAAAAAATAAATTAATTAAATAAAATAATTGAATAAATAAATGAATGAATAAATAAATAAGGCTAGAAGGTAGAATCCCCTGGATTCTATCCTCAGTGAAGAAGAAGAAGAAGAAGAAGAAGAAGAAGAAGAAGAAGAAGAAGAAGAAGAGGAGGAAGATGATGATGAGGAGAGAATATAGTCACAAAGGAGACCATGAGGCCATTTGTATTCATCTGAAACTTTCCAAAATAGAAAGCTCTAAGGAGAGAAAGTAGATTTGTTGCTCCTTAAGTCTAGCTAAGGAATTGGTGCAGAAGCAACTGCTCCCAAGAGGGAATGGACTTTCTGTGAAGTTAAGAGAAATGAGACTCTTCTAACCTTGTGCTAATGGTTGTACTTACCTATGAATATTCAAAAAAGCACTGATGTGGATTGCAGGATGTGTGAAGGATATATCAACAAGGCTGTTAAAAGTAGGAAATGCAGGGTAGGACAGGGGGTTGGGGAGTCCTGTGGTTGTGGTTACAGTTCGCAATGTTGAATAAAGCACATGGTTGAAGTGAGAATGTGAGATTTATGGAAAGTGGAGAGTTGGTCAATGGAGATGTGGGGCCCTATCTTTCCAGGCTAAGAAATTTCTGGTGCCTGCAAGTTGAATTGGGAGCATGTTGCTGTGGTCAAAGCCCAGCATGGAGTCTAGGATCCCTGGGCAGACCAGGACAGAGACATAAAGAGGGAATTGAGGCATCAATTTGAGGCTTGATCCTGAAAGAGAAAAGTATAGATCATTGTAAGGAATTTGGCTTTACTCTAAATGAAGTGGGGATGCCAATTATCTCATTATCAACATTTGACTACACTGGAACCATTAGCTAAGTCCAATAATATACAAATATTCATTTAAGTTACAAAATTGTCTCACAGTTTTAGAATAGGAGACTAGTGAGACAGTCTTAGTCTTGATTGAGATTAGTTAAATGGGATTAATTGCAACATGTCATGTACTACAATGTGACTGTCAAAAGCCAAGTACAAGTATGATCTTCAATTACCATCTACTCATATTTTCAACACTAGGGAATATAAACTGGACTTAAAATTTTCAAAACCAACTGGAAAGGCACAGGCATCTTATGTAAATTTTCTGTTTTCTGCCACAGTGATTATTGTTCAGCTTAGGAAAATCTATTTTTAAGAATTGCTAAGTCTAAAAATATATTTGGATCAAAAAGAGCACAAGCAGACGTCTACCCCTTTAGAAATCAATGACTTCAATGTAACACGAAAAACTGAGAATGGAATTTGACTCTAGAGATGCCAAGTTGCTTAGATCCACAGAAAGAAAATTTCCCTTCTCATTATATTACATAATTATTTTTACATGAGTTTCATAAGTCTAAATTTCAGGGCAAGAGTAAGGAGAGATGAAAGGATTAACTCTTAGTATGTGAATAATTGAAAATGGAAGGAGAGTTTTCTTGGAAATCGGTTGACATGCATTTACCTTGTGTGGCCACCATTTCTAGCCTTTGTGCCCGCCTTACCCAGCTTTCGTTCAAGTTCAAAGAAGAGGAGGCCATTACTGGCCCTTAATTAATCACATGGGAGTAAACTTCAAACTTCATTTCTAAGAGATTCAGTTCTTACATGTGCAAGAGGCATTTTTAGGAAATGGTTGAGCAGCTCCCCTTTTTATTGTGGTAATAGGGATTGAACCCAGGGGTATTGTACCTCTGAGACACACCCAACCCCATTTGTTACATATCTATCTATCTATCTATCTATCTATCTATCTATCTATCTATCTATCATCTATCTATCTATCTACCTATCTATCTATCTATCTCCTATCTATCATCTATCTATCTATCATCTATCTATCTATCATTTATTATTTGTTTGATTGTTTACTTGCTTTCTTGCAACAGGATCTCACTAAGTTGCTGCGGCTGTCCTTGAACCTGAGATCCTCCTGTCTCAGCATCCTAGAGTGGTCCCTGCATGGCCATGTGAGACACAAATGACTATTTAAGAGTTGTGGGACATAGATAAGTGCTAAAACAGTTGCCTTCTATGAAGAAAGCCTGACCTCAATCACAATGCTGAAAATAAATAAATAAATAAATGAAAAAAAGAAAGAAAGAAGTAAATAAAACCTACTTTATACATGTGAGTTAAGATAAGGGAAATATTTGGAAAATATTTACTCAAAAGCTAAATAATAGTGGTACACAAAGGACAAATTATATTCAATCTATTTTCTGCTTGTTCTCTGTATCTCATGCAGTACATCTTGATTCTTTTCAGTTTCTGGTGATCATGAAAAGTGTCATTTTCATTATTTTAAGCTTCTACCACAAGGAAAGAATTTCCTTTCTTTGGAGTGGGTCATGACTGAACGGTAGGAAGAGTATCTTACATCATATTTATTGTTCAACAAAGTATGGTTTCACAGCTTAAATTCAATTTAAAGAAGGAGAATTTATTGAACATATAACACATACATAAAAGGCAAAAAAGATAAATGGGAAGAGGGCAGATTCTTGAGTTATACAAACTTTAATGCTGAGTTTTTATCTTGGCAAGTTATTTCACCTTACAGAGGCTCAATTTCTCTTGATTTAAGAAGGGGAGATAATAGTTACAGATAGAGATAAGTACAAAAATTCTCTATTAAGATGAACTCATGAAGCCTAGTACAAGCCAGGAAATAGGTTGCTAATACATAATTTATTACATTTTCACACATATTGCACAGAAGAAGCAAGAAACATAGTCATTAAGTCTGATGAACATTATTCATTTATTTAGAATATAATTATAAAACATAGAAAAGTACAAGCCCATACATAAACTTATGCATTAAAATGAGTTTCCTGGAAATACTCCTATACTTGTTTCATATGCAAAATAAATAAATAAATAAATAAAATTTGTAGCAAATCCAGTTTTGTTTTGTTTTGTTTTGTTTCGTGGTATTGAAGATTGAACTCAGGGCCATTCTACCTTTGAGCTATACACCCAGCCCTATTTTTTATTCTTTATTTTGAAACAGAGTCTCACTAAGTTGCGGAGTGCCTCATTAGGTAGCTGAGGCTGGCCGCGAACCCAGAATCTCTGGTCTCAGCCTCCCAAATGTTGAGATTACAAGCATGCACCACCACGCCCGGTTCCAGTGTTTCTTTTATTGTAGTAAAATCATGCAAGATAAAATTTACCATCTTATCTATTTTTAAGTGTGTGGTACAGTGGTACTAAATATATTCATAAGGTTGTATAATCATCACCATCATCTGTCTCCACGAATGTTCTTTATGTCCATTTCTCCCTCCGCATTTCCCTAGTCTCTGGCATCTGCCATTCTTATTTCTGCCTCTACAATTTGTTTACTCTAAGTACCTCCTGTAAATGCAATTATACAGTATTTGTTCTTCTGTGGCTAATTTCACGTAGCATACTGTCCTTAAGGTTCATCCATGTTAACATATGTCAGAATTTTTTTCTTTTTAAAGCTGAATTATGTAACATTTTATGTGTGCACAGTATTTGTTATCCACTCACTGTTGAAGGGGACTTGAGTTGATTTCATGCTGTAGCCATTGTGAGAAGTGCTGCTACAAACACCAATGCAGACCTATCTTGCCAGGACCTTGCTTTCTTTCGTTGGAGTGTATACTCAGAAGATAGACTCCTGGATCCTATGGAAAGATTGTCTTTAATTTCTTGAGGAGGAACCATACTATTTCCCAGAACACACGTATCATTTTACATTCCTGCAAAGAGTACACAATGGCTTCTGACATCCTCACCTCAACAGAAGTTTGTCCTGTCCATATCCCTAAATTGCAATCAAGTGGGAAACAGTATTGCCAGTTATTACTTTTTAACATAATTATCATGTTGAATATCAAAATGAAATTTCAAATAAACTTAGAAAATACCTAAGAAATTTTCAAATGTTGTCCTAGTCTCCTCTAAGGTTAAAATCAGAGGCATTCTAGGTCCAAGCTACACACACAGCTATATTTTTTTATTTATTGTTTATTTATTTTTATTTGAAACAAGTTCTCACTAAGTTGCTGAGGCTCACCTCTAACCTATAGTTCTCTTCTCTCAGCCTCCCAAGTATTGAGGTTACAGGTTTGTGCCATTATGTCCAGCTCTGCTTGGTTTAAATAATTTTATTTCTTATTGTTTGCTTGCTACCTCTTCATTGTCTTCAACAATGCAGTGCATCGATGCCATGGATAAAGAGGGATAATCCTGAGCTAACACTTAATAGAATACCAGTTCTCTCCACTTACCCAGGTACACCCATAGGCTGCATCTGTTGGGACACTAAGGTCTGCCCATTGGCACCTTGTTCTTAGTTTATTCTTTTTTTTTTCTCCTTGAAATTTATTTCCTTAGATGACTGTCACTAGAGAACTTGGCAAAAGGCAATGCTATAAAATTCTCTAAATATTATATGCCTGTCACAGAAAGCCTTGAAGATCTGAGATTCTAAAGTATGCAGGAAGGAAGTAGATGGTTGGAGCCACTTGGCTCTTTAATGAACATATTTGCCCTTTTCATGACTTTGAAATTATTTTAAAAATATAACCTTTTCTCAGTTTGGCTCAAGATTATTGGATATTAATGCATAAGCACTAATTTCCATGGAAGATTTGTACAACATATTTGGCTCTGACAGGCTACGGCTCCCTACTTACTTCACAGCAATTTATAGCATTTCTACATTAAGTTGAATTATTTTTAACTAGACTGTCTTTGCCTTAATAAAAATATGAAAAAAGCAATACCCTTTTCTAATTAGGTTTAAAAGTTGACATTTTCTCCCCTGAAAGGAATAATAACATGGAACTTTTCCCTAGTTTCACATTCATTTGCATATGCACACTCCAACACCACACACACACACACACACACACACACACACACACACACACACACGCACATGCAGTCCGTAATACCCAAGGTTAATTCTATTCTATGACCTCATTTGTCTAGCACAGAATAAAACTATCACAGTGTATGCTCAGCACCAAATTTCCTGTACAAACTGTTTTACATATTTCATTTCCAAGAGAATGGGATGTTTTCAGAGCTCTTTCTGTGATTCTTTGGAAGTGAAGAAAATATTGGAAAATAGATGTTGCCTAAAATAACATTAACATTATCATCAAAATATAAAGCTAGTGGCGCCACTGGGAGCTTGGAATCTATAGCCAGGGATTCTCCTCTCCATGCTTTAGCCTTATATCTTGGGTCATTTTTACATGTTATCAGTTCATGTGTAGTTTTTTGTTTTGTTTTGTTTTGTTTTTAGTGAGAACTCCTTGTTTGCTCATGAAGAGCAGTTACCATGATGTAGATTTTGTGCTCCATATAAAACCAGAACACCTGGACTTGTGTTGACACCACATTGAAAATCTAGTTAGGGATGACAGCAGTAGTTAACACATGCATGGAAGCCATGTGTAGCTCAGAAACTAGCTACAGAAACAGTTTTAGGCCAATTTCAGCTTCATTTAACATAGAGAGCTCATCCAGACGATCTGAGTGTTCCACAGGAGACACAAAAAACACAAGGGAGTCCAGTCTAGATAAAAAGCCAGGGACTTCATCTTCCTCTGTGCAGAACACAAACAACTTTAGCAGCCGCATGACATCCACCAAACAGCCTGACCCCTCTTCCTCTCATTTATAATTTCAGAAGAGAGTATGGTCCTCTGAACATTCAATTGAGTGACCAGCCAGATGACCACTGGTATTGTCATGTTTGTGATGCTGGACAACTTCCTAGTACTGCTATCACATCTGAACAGAAGAAATTTCCAGATCCTTCCCTTGTAAAACAGGCAGGAAAGAACACTTGCCGGGAAACAACACTGAGGCATACCTGGGAAGTATAAGGAGAAGAAAAGTGAAAGATGAGCCAGCTTGAGTCCTTATACTCCACAAGACAACACACTAAAAAAAATATATACACAGAAAAAAAATACAAGTTTAATATAATTAACTAGAGGAAGACAACTGCAGATTTTTAAAATGCTGATAAGATTTTAATTTGTTTCAAGTTGAAAATAACTATATTGCTGGTGTTTTAAGGCACATAATGAGTAATTATATCACACATGGTAGACTCGGCAGTAAAATATTATCCGTTAACAGCTGGAACACATAAAAGCAAAGCTCAGTGTGAACATGGAATTTGTGAGGATAAACCATCTGCTGAAAAAGACTAGTCTGCAAATTTAAAAATAAAGTTAAATGTTATTTGCTTTATTTAATAGACATATGAAAGAAGTGAGATATTTAAGAAGTAGGGACAACCTTAATTAATCTCCTGCATCAGATTCTTGGTTCCAGTAATATACCATAATTTACTGCCTACAAATTTTGCTAGATTTTCCACATCTAGTGTGTTTTGCTCAAGTTATTTAAAGATACATTTTATAGTTAAAGTGATAAATATATATTCAAAGTTTTGATAAAATTTGCAAAAACACCTTTATAAAGATTTCAGTAATTTACTCTTAAACTCCCAATCATTATACATATCTGTCTTTTTCCATACCTTCAATAAGTAGTATTCTGAATTTTAATATTGGCTTTCTTTTTTTTTGTGTGTGTGTGTGTGGTACTGGGGATTGAACTCAGGGACATGCTACCTCTGAGCTATGAGCTATACATCCAGCCCTATTTTTTTATTCTTTATTTTGAAACAGGATCTCACTAAGTTGTGGAGTGCCTCACTAGGTAGCTGAGGCTGGCCTTGAACCCGGATCCTCCGGTCTCAGCCTCCCAAATGCTGGGATTACAAGCGTGCGCCACCACATCCGGCTTTAGTATTGACTTTCTTATAGGAAAAAGATATTATGACTTCTAGCATAGTTTAACATGTTCACATTTTTATTTTTTTCTTTTCCTTTTTTTTTTTTTTTGGCACTGGAGATTGAACTCAGGGGCATTCTGTCTCTGAGCTACATCCTCAGCCCTATTTTATCTTATTTAGAAACAAGGTCTCACTAGGTTGATAAGAGTCTCACTACTTGCTGAGGCTGTTCTCCAATCTGTGATCCTCCTGTCTCAACCTCCCAAGTACTGTGATTACAGGTATACTCCACCATACATACCTGGTCAAAAAAAATTTTTTTGTTATTATTATTTTATTATTATTTGTGGTACTTGGGCTTGAACCCGGGGCATTCTACCTCCAAGATACACCTTCAACCCATTTTTTATTCTTTATTTTTTTAATTTATTTTTTATTGTAGTAATTCGTGCAATATAGCATACATCTTTCTTAAGTACAAGGTGTTAACAACATATTTGCACACAATTCTCATTTGACCCCTTCCCCAATTCCCACCCTGCTCCCTTGCCCTCCCTCCCCCTCAGGTTCAGTTCAGTGAGTGACCTTGATATGATTGTGTAACAATGTCTTTCTAAGTTGCGGAGGGCCTCACTAAGTAGCTGAGGCTGGCAGTAAACTTGTGATCCTCCTATATCAGCCACCCAAGTACTGGGATTACAAGTATGGGCTGCCACATCTGACATCATATTTTTATTTAATTTTTATTTATTTATTTATTTTTAAATTTATTTTTATTGTAGTAATTCGTGCAATAAAGCATACATCTTTGTTAAGTACAAGTTGTTAAAAACATATTTGCACACAATTCTCATTTGACCCCTTCCCCAATTCCCATCCCATTCCCTCCCCCTCCTTCCACCTCAGGTTCAGTTCAGTGAGTGACCTTGATATAATTGTGTAAGTACATCGTGTGCATTAGGGTGCCCCCCCCTTCCATCCCCTTTGGTTATATCAACTTCTTGGCTTATCAAGGGTCTCTCCTTTTTCATCTGGAGACCCTCTTATGCCCCATCATCTCCCCAGCATCCACATATTAGGGAGAACATATGCTCCTTTACTCTTTTTGACTGGCTAATCTCACTTAACATAAGGTTTTCCAGTTGCATCCATTTCCCTGCAAAGAACATGATTTTGTTCTTCTTTATGGCTGAGTAAAATTCCATCGTGTACATATCCCATAGTTTTGTAATCCATTCATCTGTGGATGGACATCTTGGCTGCTTCCATAGTTTGGCTATTGTGAATTGAGCTGCTATAAACATATATACACATGCATCAGTCTGATAATTTGGTTTCCATTCTTTTGGGTATATACCCAGTAGTGGTATTGCTGGGTCATATGGTAGTTTCACTCCCATTCTTCTGAGGATCCTCCATACTGTTTTCCACAGTGGTTGCACAAGTTTGCACTCCCACCAACAATGTATTAAGGTTCCCACTTCTCCACACCCTCGCCAGCAGGTGTTGTTGTTCGTGTTTTTTATGATTGCCATTCTGACTGGAGTTAGGTGAAATCTCAGGGTAGTTTTGATTTGCATCTCTCTGATTGCCAAAGATGTGGAACATTTCCTCATACATTTATTGGCCATTTGTATTTCTTCTTTTGTGAAGTGTCTATTTAGATCTTTTGCCCATTTTTTGATTAGGATATTTGCTTTCTTAGCTGCGATTTTCTTGAGTTCTTTGTATATCCTAGATATTAGACCTCTATCTGAGGTGTAACTGGCAAAAATTTTCTCCCACTCTGTAGGCTCTCTATTGAGATTCTTGATAGTTTCCTTTGCTCTGCAGAAGCTCTTCAGTTTAATGCAATCCCATATATTAATCTTCCTTTGGGCTGCTTGTGTTTTGGGGGTCTTGTTGAGAAAGTTTTTACCTGTGCCTATGTGTTCAAGTGTTGGTCCTATGCCCTCTTCAAGTAGCTGCAAGGTCTTTGGTCTGACATCCAGGTCCTTGATCCACCTTGAGTTGACTCTTGTGCAGGGTGAGAAAGTGGGGTTTATTTCCATCTTCCTGCATGTGGTTAACCAGTTTTGCCAACACCATTTGTTAAAGAGGCTATCTTTTTTCCAGTGTATACTTTTGGCTCCTTTGTCAAAAATCAGTTGACTGTAAGTCTGTGGGTCTGTTTCT